>JAPVLO010001647.1:0-63871 GCA_027257055.1 Cephalopachus bancanus | reverse complement strand
CAAGTTCAAAATTTATGCTAGCAATAATAAAAATAAAGGTAGCTTCATGTAGGCCTATGGGCTTGTTCTGCCTGGCTGGACTCAACGTTGTAAAGATGCCTTGTTGTAAACAACATTTTCAAAGACTCTTGCAAGATGTGGCTGATGCTAGCTTGTGCTGTCATTTCAATATTTAAGAGTCAGCTCAGGGCTTACTTGCAAGGAGCATTCTCATGTATTATGGCTGTGATTAAAAAAAAAAAAATAGAGGACCAGGTGCGGTGGCCCACGCCTGTAATCCCAACACTCTGGGAGCCCAAGGACAGAGGATTACTCTAAGCCAGAAGTTTGAAACCAGTGTGGGCAACAGAGTGAGGCACTTATCTCTACAAAAAAAAAAAAAAAAATAGTGGCGCACACCTGTAAATCCCAACCACTCGGGAAGCTAAAGCAAGAATATTGCTTGAGCCCAGGAATTCGAGGTTACATTGAGCTATGATCGTGCCACTGTACTCTAGCCTGGGCGACAGAGTGAGACCTCATCCCACTCCCTCAAAAAGAATAGGTATGCACATATGTACATCACATTCACGTTCAGTTCAAACTAGACCTTTAACATTAACTTTGATGGACCACAGATATTATTCAGTTCCCATAATCTGGTAGAGACACTGCTGTCATTAGTTCTGTGTGGCTACAGTAAAGGCTTGAGGTGTTGGGCGATGGTAGAGATAGGTCCTTGTCAGGTTCTTGCTCGATAATAGATGTTTGGATTATAAAGGAAAACTAAACACAACTGGAATAATTGGGTGTGAACTCCAGCAAGGTCATTTCTGCAACTGCACCACAGGAAGAAGGCCTCAGCTCTTTTGCTGAGAATCGAGAAGTGGCTTCAGAATTGAGAGCTTGGCTTGGGTCAGGTGCCTGCATTTCTATAATCCTTAAACAAACATCACCCATTCTACTGGTCAAACACACCTTCCTAGCACTACCGTGAGGGGAATAAAAAGGCGCAGTGCTTCAAGGATGTCTGGACCTCTTCCATTTTCTACCTGGAAAAAATGTCTGCATCCAAGTACTGCTGTTTGCTTATAACAATTGTGCCTCTATTATCTGAGTCTTGAGGCCAGTGCTAACACAGCTGCATACCTGAACAATGACTCACTCTCAAAGTCAGTTTAAAGACATGCTGACCATGAGTGTGTTATGGAGATAAGGAAAAAGTCGCTAATTTCAATGGGATTTATCCTCAAAAGAGGCAGAGTCTCCAATATGTAATAATGACTAATACAAATTTCCTCTTTTTTTTTTAGGGAGCTAGCAGATGGTCTTTTAAAGATTTTTTTGTTTTGTTTTTTGTTTTAGATTGAAAAATGTAGTTTATTTAGAAAGTAGACTGGAGAGAGAGAGAAGAGGGAAATCCACCTGCCCTAGACTGGGGAGGGGACCTGCTTTTACAGAGAAGTATGGCCTGGCCAGAGCTCAAAGAGTAGCGTGGCGGGACCAGAGCTTAATAAAAGCAATGGCCTTAAAGGTGTTTTTTTTGTTGTTGTTGTTTGTTTGTTTTGGAGTCTCACTCTGTCACCAGGCTGGAGTGCAGTGGCAGGTTCACAGCCACCGCAGCCTCACCTGCAGGGCTCAGGTGATCCTTCAGCCTCAGCTTTCCAAGCAGCTGGAAATACAAGTGTGCGCCACCACGCCCAGCTGATTTTTTGATTTATTGTAGAGATGAGGTTTCGCCAAGTTGCCCAGGCGGGTCTCGAACCCTCGGGCTCAGGCAATCCACTCACCTCAGCCTCCCAAAGCGCAGGATTACAGACTGAGCCACCGAGCTCGGCTGACAATTTTTTTATTAGTTTCTTATTTAACCATCAATGTATACAGAAGGTGCCAAAAATGTATACACATTTTAAGAAAGGAAAAAATGTATTAAAATTGTATTATTCAATATATACTGATAACAAAAGGTGAATACAAGTCATGTTTGACTTCTGCAATTACAAGAGGTGCTCAAAGTGCTTACCATCAGTGTCCAGACACTTCTGATTACAGTGAACTACTGCAGGACTTGTTGCTATGAGGCCTCCCAGATCTTCCCTTGTGCACGTCACACACAGTACCATGCGTCTTAAACTTATCATGAATACATGCAATTTTTAGGCATGTTGGAGGTTCTGTTGCATACTCCCACCTCCGTTGTTATTGTATTTCCACAACGAACTTCAAATACCACTTCAAAACGGTCTTGTGCTCCTTGAACGACAACTGTGCTTCCCGGTTTTCTTTGTCCTGCCTGTTGCATGGTGACGCTAATAATCATTTTATTAACGCCGTGAGCAAACATCATACAGCACTTTGCTACAGTAATTCAATTCAACTTCAAAAAGTAATACATAGATAGCATCTCTTAAAATGTGTATACTTTTAGCCGGGCTCGGTGGCTCAGCCTGTAATCCCGTGCCTTTGGGAGGCTGAGGTGAGTGAATTGCCTGAGCCCTGGGCAACTTGGTGAGACCTCATCTCTACAATAAATCAAAAAAATTAGCCAGGCATGGTAGCGCGCGCCTGTCGTTCAGCTACTTGGAAGACTGAGGCGGAAGGATCGCCGGAGCCCAGCAGGTCGAGGCTGCGGTGGCCGGGAACGGCCACTGCACTCCAGTCTGGGTGACAGAGTGAGACTCCAACTAAAAAAAAAAAAAAAAATGTGTATACTTTTTTGGGGCACCCCCATATGCAAAAACAAATATATAGTCTTAATCTCTCCTCCAAGAAATGCTAAGAACACAGTTGTTATTATAAATTATCTTCCTAATATAGCTTTTTTTGTTGTTTTTGAGTTGGAGTCTCACTCTGTCGCCCAGGCTTGAGTGCAGTGGCACACCCCAGCGTCAACTTCCTAGACTCCGGCAATCCTTCCACCTCAGTCTTCCAAGTAGTCAGAACTACAGGCGCACACTACCATGCCTGGCTAATTTTTTATTTTATTTTATTGTAGAGACAAGTTCTCACCAAATTGCCCAGGCTGGTCCTGAATCTGTGGGCTCAGGCAATTGACTCGCCTTGGCCTCCCAAAGTGCTAGGATTACAGGCTGAGCCACCGAGCCTGGCCTATAGTATTTTTAAACTTGAAAATTCTCATTTGTTTGTTTCATATAAATCAAACAATATAAAATGAACTGAAGGAAAAAGGGAAAGTTCCTCTAACTTCCAACTCATTTTCCAGGGTCAGCTACTATTAACAGTTTTATGTGAGCCATTCCAGATGTTTATTAAAAAATATAACAATGGTGTTAGTGGCAAGAACCACTTGTGAAGTTGTTGAAATGTTGAAAGCCGGTTATTAAACAGTTACTATTAAAATGTAAATTATATAAATTTGCAATAAAAATAAATTATATTACAAGTAAAGGTAGGCCACACTTGTAATCCTAGCATTTTGGGAGGCCCAAGTGGGAGGATCACTTGAGCCCAGGAGTTCAATACCAACCTGGGCAACATAGCAAGACCCTGTCTATACAAAAAATTTAAGATCTAGCCAGGCATGGTGACAAGCACCAGCAGTCCCAGCTACTTGGGAGGCTGAAGTGGCAGGATCGTTTGAGCCTAGGAGTTTGAGGTTACAGTGAGTCATGACTGTGTCACTGCACTCCAGCATGGTTGACAGAGCAAGACCGTCTCTATTTTTTTTTTTTTTTTAAGGAGAGGTAATACGTACTCAAAATGCATCACTGCCTAATTATTTTACACATTTTACTATTGTCTGTGCTCTTGGGGTTCATTACATCTATAATATCTGTATGGTGAAAACATTATAAAATGACTGTTGGGCTTCTCTTCCCAAAATTCTCTTAGGACTTTATGTTGATGTTATGGTTTGAATGTTTGTCCCCACCCCAACTCATGCTGAGATTTAATGCCCAGTATGGCAGTATCTAGAGGTGGGACCTTTAAGAAGAGATTGGGTTATGAGGGTTGTGCCTCATGAATGGATTAAGCCACTCATGAATTAATGGATTAATAGGTTATCATGGGAGTGGGACTGGAGACTTTATAAGAAGAGAAAGAGAGATCTGAGCATGTTCGCTTAGCCTTCTTGCCATGTGATGCCCTGTGCCACCTTGGGACTCTAAAAAGTCTCCACTGGCAAGAAGGCCCTCATCAGATGTGGTTCTTGGACCTGGGACTTCTCAGTCTCCAGAACTGCAAGAAATAAAGTCCCTTTCTCTCTATATACATTACCAGTTTCAGGTATTCTGTGGTAAACAACAGAAACTAAGACAATTGACATAGAATGTAAAACATAATCTCTCGGCCGGACTTGGTGGCTCAGCCAGTAATTCCAGCACTTTGGGAGGCCAAGGCAAGTGGATTGCCTGAGCCCGCGGGTCTGAGACCTGCCTGGACAACTTGGAGAGACCTCGTCTCTACAATAAATCAAAAATTAGCCGGGCGTGGTAGTGCGCACCTGTAGTTCTGGCTACTTGGAAGGCTGAGGCGGAAGGATTGCTGGAGCCCAGCAGGTCAAGGCTGCGGTGGCCGGGAGCGTGCCACTGCACTCCAGTCTGGGCGACAGAGTGAGATTCCAACTCAAAAAAAAAAAAAAATACAACTAAAATGTCAACACAATTATTTTTTAAATTTAAAGAATATCAGCATTACAATCAATGATGACATTGCTTAGGTAAGAGAAAAAATGGGCTAACTCTTATGGATGCACAAATGCCCTTTTTCCCTTTTTATTCAAATTCCCAAGTAGATAAGACCTGTCCTCCCTCAATGCTGGAAAGCCTCCTCTCTCATTTGACAAATAACGTATGTACATACTCCCTTCTCTAGGAGGAAGAGATTATTCCTACCACCACTCCCATCCACACACACACATTCAAGGGTAGGCTAGACTTAGTGACTTTCAAAAATTAGTGTATGCAAAGGGAAGGGAAAAACAGTATCATTATAGTGGAGGAACTTGGCAGATACGCCCTTAACTAAGTGATGAAGGGTAACCTCATGAGCGATGTCATGTAGACACCCTCCAATATGGTGTGGCAAGAAGGCCGCTTCACCGCCTCCAAAACCTGTATCCCTAGTGTAGGGGGGGAGATGTTTCCTCAACCCTCTTAGGCTTCCTGGCTAGGTCTGAAATGAAGCTGATAGGTTAACAAGGGAAGCATACAAATGTATTTGTAACTCTCCAATTACAGAGAGAAGCCTTTATTCATGAAGACCCCAAGACCCAGAAAAACTGTTTTTTTCTTAAGTGGGAGTCTCACTCTGTTGCCCAGGCTGGAGTGCAGTGACACGCTCACGGCCACTGCAGCCTTGACCTGCTGGGCTCAGACCATCCTTCTACTTCAACCTTCCAAGTAGCTGGAATTATAGGCGTGTCACCACGCCCAGCTAATTTGTTTGATTTATTGTAGAGACAAGGTCTTGCCATGTTGCTCAGGCTGGTCTCGAACCCCTGAGCTCAGGCAATCCTCTAGCCTCGGCCTCCCAAAGTGCTGGGATTATAGTTGTGAACACCCAGTTAAAACTCTTCATTCTTATGCTTAGATTCAATAAAGAGTGGACAGCGTGTACCAATGTGACTGAACAAAAAAGCATGATCTCATGGTAATAGTCTGAGATGGGAAATCCAGCAAGGCCTGTCTGTCTAGATTCTCCTTGGTCTCTCTGTACAGCATTCTCTCCTCCTGAGTATGGTGTAGGACTCCTCTGGAAAGAGGGTCTTATGACCTACAAGCAAAGTAGGTCAGATAATTTCTTTATGGTCAATTCCTGTACAGAAAGGGGAAGGTTGGAGTAATATTTCTAGGCTCTGTGACTGCTTTGGGGAAGAAAGAGGAAGAAGAGACAGAAAGATGGGAGGTCCGAGAGATACTTGCTTCTGAGGCCCTTTCTTTCTTTCTTTTTTAAAAATTTTTATTTATTAATTTTTTTGAGTTGGAGTCTCTCTCTGTCGCCCAGACTGGAGTGCAGTGGCCTCTCCCGGCCACCGCAGCCTCGACTTGCTGGGCTCCGGCAAGCCTTCCGCCTCAGCCTTCCGAGTAGCCGGAACTGCAGGCATGCACTACCACGCCCGGCTGATTTTTTTTTTTTTTTTTTGTAGAGACGAGGTCTCGCTGCCCAGTCGGGTCTCAAACCCCGGGGCTCAGGCAGTCCACTCACCTCAGCCTCCCAAAGGCGCGGGATTACAGGCTGAGCCACCGAGCCCGGCTCTTTCTTTTTTTTATTGCTTAGAAACAGTGTCTTGCTTTGTCACCCAGGCTGGAGTGCAGTGGCACCACCATGGCTCACTGCAGCTGGAGCCCTGTCAGTGTCCTTCAGTCCAAGATACTCAGCATGCCAAGACACCATACTTTGGGGTTTCACGTTCTGAACTCCGACATCAGTCGAATGAGGAAAGCATCAGGCAAACCCAAATTGAGGGACATTCTATACAAAATACCTGAGTGGTATTACTGAAAATTGTCAAGGTCATAAAGAAAAATGCAAAGACAAACTATCACAGACCAGAGGAGACCAAGGAGACATGACAACTAAATGCAATGTGGTATCATAGGAATTCTGGAACAGAAAAGAGAACATTTAATGAAGACATTTAACAGAAAAACTGGTGAAATTGGAGTAAAGTCTTTAGTTTTGTTAGTAGTGACATACCATTGTTAGTTTCTGAGTTGTGACAAATGTACCATGATGTAAGACATTAACAATGAAAGAGATTGGGTGCCGGAGAAATGGGAACTTTGTTCTATATTTACAAATTTTCTGTAAATATAAAATTATTACAATATGGAGTCTATTTATTTAAACAACAAAAAGATGACATCTTTTAATTGGACACCAAGTATCCAACATAGATTTGCTTTCATAATTCAATAGTCTTCATATTCTGTTATTGTGCAGACCAACTGTCAACACAGTAAAGACTTGTTTTTCATATGTAATAGGAGATGGCAAGCTGTTTAGAAGCAAGACTATAGATTTGACATGGACTTGTTAATTCTGTTTGGTTCCAGAGTCATAGTCTCAGCCCTAGATTTATCTAGAGAAACTTTGTGCAAATGTATACTGTTTGAATCATGGTAGGTAAGTGCTCTCTGTCCCCTCCCCCAGACTCCCAGACACTAACTGACAGCACATGTTCTCTAGAAGGTGAGCCAGCAGTGCTATCTCTCTGTATGAAGACCTGCTTGATTATAATTAAAACTTTCATTTGACTATGAAAAGTAAAGAACAGCTATAAATTAAGGTAGCAATATTAAAACCTCTGGGGGTAAGTCTAAAAATCCTCTCTGTAATTGGAAAGCTACAAAACTTAAGGAACACTAATTATTTTCAGCGTCAAGGTCGTATTTTGCCAGGAAGCTGGTATTTTGTAAATTGCAGCTTTTCCGGGACTGAGGACACATTTTGGTTGTTGCTTGTGGTTGTTGCCTGAATTGTTTTGTCCTTTATGGACTGGACTACGGGTTAGAAGACTGATTTTTTTTTTGAGTTGGAGTCTCACTCTGTCGCCCAGACTGGAGTGCAGTGGCCGCCTGGCCACTGCAGCCTCCACCTGCTGGAGTCCGGTGATGCTTCCGCCTCAGCCTTCCAAGTAGCTGGAATTACAGGCGCGCTCTACCACACCCGGCTAATTTTTTGATTTATTGTAGAGATGAGGGCTCACCAAGTTGCCCGGGCAGGTCTCGAACCCGCGGGCTCAGGCAATTCACTCACCTCAGCCTCCCAAGTACAGACTGAGCCACCGAGCCCGGCTGGCATCAGTTATTCTTGGGTGGAAGGTTTGGTTATTAATAGTTTATATATTCTTCCTTGCATTTTTTCTCATTTTTATTTTTAAGAGACAGGGTCTCACTCTGTCACCCAGGCTGGAGTGCAGTGGTGAGATCAAAGCTCACTGCAGCCTCAAACTCCTGGGCTCAAGTGATCCTCCCACCTCAGCCTCCTGAATACCTGGGACTGTAGGTGCACACCACCACCTCCAACTAATTTTGTTTTTTGAGTTAGAGTCTCACTCTGTTGCCCAGACTGGAGTGCAGTGGCATGCTCGCAGCCACCGCAGCCTTGACCTGCTGGGCTCAGACCATCCTTCTGTTTCAGGCTTCCAAGTACATGAAACTACAGGCATGTGCCACCATGCCCAACTAATTTTTTTTTTTTTATGATTTATTGTAGAGATGAGGTCTTGCCATGTGGCTCAGGCTGGTCTTGAACACCTGAGCTCAGTCAATCCTCCCATCTCCACGTCCCAAAGTGCTGGAATTACAGGCGTGAGCCACCGTGCCTGGCTTCATTTTTATTTTTATTTTTGTAGAGATGAGGTCTTGCTATGTTGCCCAGGCTGGTCTTGAACTCCAGACCTTAAGTAATCCTTTCAACTCGACCTTCCAAAATGCTGGAATTATAGGTGTGAGGCCTTCTTTACACTTTATATTTTCTTTCTTTCTTTCTTTCTTTTAAATTCAGGGTCTCACTCTGTCACCCAGGCTGCAGAAAAGTGGCATGATTACGGCTCACTACAACCTTGATCTTCTAGGCTCAAGCAATTCTCCCACCTCAACCTCCTTAGTAGCTGGAGCTTCAAGTGCAGGCCACCATGTCTAACTATTTTTTCGATTTTTTTGTCAAGACCACGTCTTTCTATGTTGCTTCTAGGCTAGTGTTGAACTCTTGGGCTCAAGTGATTCTCCTGCCTCAGCCTCCCAAAGTGCTGGTATTACAGGTGTGAGCCACTGCCCCGGCCTGTACTTTATATTTTCAAATGTGTTGTGTGCATTATATATCTATATATAAATGTATGCGTATGTGTGTATATACCATGTGATAAAAAATAAAATAATTGTATTTGAAAACACGATAAGATTTCTCATTAAATCTTACTGAGTTAAACTAAGGTATTGTGGCCAGGTGGGCCCTAATCCGTCACTTTAATGAGAATTTTGCCAGGACAATCTGAAAGTCTTGGCCTTGAGTTTGTTCCCTGCCTATCTTTTTCCATGTGACAGTTTTAATATTTATACTTTCTCTTTATAGATCTTATGCTTCAGTTTTTATCTCTTTCCCCCCCATTGGATAAAAACAATGAGCTTTAAAAAGAACATTTCTCATGGTAGATATCTCCAGCGAGTTTATATTTACTTTAAATGGAATTCTTCCCAGACCACCCAAGTAGATACCCCCTGATCTTTCATTATCCATCAACATATTCCACTATAATGGATACCATGGCATAAAAATGGTGTAGCCAAGTACCAAGCAAGGCCCTCACGGTCCACTAGGACAACACAAAGTCACGAGGAGATTTTTCTATCTAGTTCTAGAAAAATGATCCACATCTTTCTTTCATCCTTCCTTCCTGCATTCCTTCATTTCTTTCTTTCCTCCTTTCTCTCTTTTTTCCTCTTCCTTTTGATGTTTATAGAAGGTACAATTATACATACAATAATTTAGTATCTAAGAATTTGGACTCTGAGAAATGGGATTGTCACTTGCCATGTTTCCCATTGGCTAAGGAGCTGTCTTTTATAAGAATACACAAACACTGTTAGTCCAATCTTTTACATCTTTTAAAGTTAGATTTGTTTGTTTTATTACATAATGCCAGCAGGACACTAAAGTCAGCTATGTCAGAGATTAAATTTTATATTTGTGTTCAAACAATACATGAGGACATGGAAAACTCAGACAGTTGAGTTTGCTCACGATCATCTTAAGTTGACGGTGATCTGAATATTCCTGGGCCACTTCTGATTTGATTATCTTAGCTGATTGTCACCAATCATATCTAAGGACTTTGCTATTACATGGCCCATTTTTCATTATACTGACATGTGTATGTCACATAGTGTAAAGGAGTCAGGTGTGGTGGCAGGACCACTTGGGCCAGGAGGTCAGACCAGATGGGCAATAAAATGAGGCCCCATCTCTTAGATAAATGATAGATAGATAGATAGATAGAGTGTAAATAACTCTATGGTTTTTTGCTTGTTTTTCTTTTTTTTTTTGAGTTGATGTCTCACTCTGGCACCCAGTCTGGAGTGCAATGGCACGATCACAGCTCATGACGGCCTCTACCTCCTGGACTCAGGTAATTCTTCTGCCTCAGCCTTCTGAGTAGCTAGGACTACAGGTGCATGCCACCACGTCCAGCTCATTTTTCTATTTTTTTGTGGAGACGAGGTCTCACTATGTTATCTAGGCTGGTCTCGAACTCCTGGTAATCTTAGTCAACTACCTGTGTCTTTAGTTGTAAAAGCCACAAGGTGCATTTCAGATTGTTGAGTTTATTTTGCAGAATGAAGTGCACACACAGAACTAGTTTTAGTTGCAAAAGGCAAATCAGTCTGCTCTTTGAAAATGTGGCATGATTTGAGAATCTGATGATTTTTTTTTTTTTTGAGTTGGAGCCTCACTTTGTCACCCAGATTGGAGTGTAATGGCCGCTCCTGGCTACCGCAGTCTCGACCTGCGGGGCTCCGGCGATCCTTCTGCCTCAGCCTTCCAAGTAACTGGAACTATAGGTGCACGCTACCACACCCGGCTAATTTTTGATTTATTGTAGAGATGAGGTCTCGCCAAGTTGCCCAGGTGAGTCTCGAACCCGCGGGCTCAGGCAATTCACTCACCTCAGTCTCCCAAACTGCTGGAATTACAGGCTGAGCCACCGAGCCCGGCTGAGAATCTGATGATTATAAGGGCATCTTTTGCTAACTTAATACATATCTATATACCTACTACTACTTTTTTATCCATTTTTTAATTCCAAAAAGAGAAAAAATCTTTTATAGTGATGAATTCATTAACTCTGATAACATCTCTCTATAAACCAGGAGTCTGCAAACTCTGGCCCAAAGGCCAAATATAGTTGGCTACCTGTTTCTCTATGACCTGAGAGATAAGGATAATATTTACATTTTTAAGTGACTAGAAAACAAATCAAAAGAAGAATACTATTTCTTGATGTGTAATTTCAGCATCCATAAATAAAGTTTTATTAGCACACAGCCATCCTCATTCATTTATGGTTTGTCTGTGGCTGCTTTCCCTTACATGGCAGAGTGGAGTAGCTGCCGGCAAAGCAGAAAGTATTTACTCTATGACCCATTTCAGAAAAGTTTGCCGCCCCCTGATTTAGACAAAGCTATTTTCAGAAGGTAAACTGATGCATATCATGAAATGTATAGACAATTAAAAATCACCACAGTGGATTGGCATGAAATAGAAACTTAACTTCTCACATATGTCATTTCTAATGGAACATCTTGCATGAGCAAGGAAAACAAAAATCTGGAGATACAGTAAAAACAAACAAAAAAACAAAGATCATAACCCTGAATGTTATATGGTGGGAAAATGTGAAGAGTAGAGCATACATTTTGAAAGGTTTCGCCAAAACATACCCTCTCTGCTCTAGCATATTTCACTTCTTGAAAGCAGAGCTGTGCAATCTGGAAGCAAGCACTAAACTTGTGCTGATGAACTGATGGGTGATGGACATCTAACTTTGATTCTGGTCTGAATAAGATGTGATGAGAGTGGCCTTTAAATGCCTAGTGTCTCTAAGCAAACATATTTTGGGGACCCTGTGAAATGGTTGAGTATCCCTCCATCAACAGTCCTCAGAAATACTTTGGTGAGGTTCTCAAGAAGCCTGTCTATACCTTTTTTTTTTTTTTTTTGAGTTGGAGTCTCACTCTGTTGCCCAGACTGGAGTACAGTGGCTGCTCCCGGCCACTGCAGCCTCCACTTGCTGGGTTCCAGCGATCCTTCCGCCTCAGCCTTCCAAGTAACTGGAACTACAGGCGCGCGCTACCACGCCCGGCTAATTTTTTGATTTATTGTAGAGATGAGGTCTTGCCAAGCTGTCCAGGTGGGTCTTGAACCCGCGGGCTCATGCAATCCACTCACCTCAGCCACCCAAAGCGCGGGATTACAGGCTGAGCCACTGAGCCCGGCTACCTCTTATTTTGTAGATATTTATTCCACTTGGAAGGGAAAACTAAAATCAAAGTTTCGATACTTGTAATTGCGCCTACAGCAAGGAAGACATTGTCAGCAGTGGAGGAGGAGTGTAGCTAAGAACAATGGTCATCCTTTGTCATTTCTAGTTTATGTGTGTTTCTTGTTTTATTTTGGGGTAATCTCTCGGTATAGTGTTATATGTATATGCTTTATAAATACACAGTACATTTTTGTATATATTTGTGTGCTCACACTTTTTATTGATACTGTACTTTCATTAGTGTTATCAGTTTGCATACTTGTTGACTTAATTTTCTGTTGCTATACGACAAATTACCCACACATTTAGTGGCTTAAAACAACACATTTGTTATCGCACAGTTTTAATCCATTGGGAGTCTGGAAATGGTTTAGCTGGATCCTTGGCTCACAGTCTCTCCAGCTGCAATCAAGGTGTCAGCCCAGGCTGCATTCTTATCTGGAAGCCAGGAGTCTTCTTCCAAGTTCAAGTGGTTATTGGCAGAACTCTTTTTTTTTTAAGTTGTAGAACTCATGGTGGCTTGCTTCTTCAAGGTCAGCAAGAGAGTCTCTATGCCTCAGAGAAGGCCTAAGCCCTTTTATTTTTTAAAGGGTGTCCAGCTGATTGTCAGTCTCATCCTAAATCATTTCCCATTTGACTACTTAAAGCTGACTGATTGGGACCTTAATTAAATTTGCAAAACTCCTATCTTGCCGTAGAATGTAACATAATCAAGGGAGTGACATCTGTCACTTTTGTCAAATGACATAAATTAATCATGATGTAATACCATGGGGCTGAAATCATAGGTACCATCTTAGCAATAAAAGATTCAGAGAGAGCCAACTCGGGATCTTAGCTCTCCCACTTTCTAGCTGTATAATTGCACAAGTGACTTAGCTTCTCCATGCCTCAGTGCTTTCATCTGTAAGCCAGAGATCATCCCAGCAACATTCCAGCATTCTAGCACCTATCACTTTGGGCTGATGATGAAAGTAAACAAGATTATACTTATAAAAGATATAGCACAGTGACTAGCAAATAGCAAGTGGTCAATAGGCATCGGACATTTTCATTAGATATTCATTTTCATGCATACAGACATTTTATTCATACAACAGAAAACCAATATTGAACTGGAATGCCAGTGGGGCTCCAAGAAAGCAAGAAAAGAGGGGAAAGATTAGAATGCAAGTTGTCTGATTTTATATTACTCCAGTGGTAATTAACAACAAGCTAGTTTAATGATGCTTTAATACAAAATGCAATACTGTATGTAAAAGCACCTGCATTCAATAAATATTAGTTGAATTTAAATCTGGACAGGGCCGGGCTCTGTGGCTCAGCCTATAATCCCAGCACTTTGGAAGGCCGAGGTGAGTGGATTGCCTGGGCAACTTGGTGGAAGCCCGCAGGTTCGAGACCCGCCTGGGCAACTTCGTGAGACCTCATCTCTACAATAAATCAAAAAAATTAGCCGGGTGTGGTAGTGCGCGCATGTAGTTCCTGCTACTTGGAAGGCTGAGGCGGAAGGATCACCGGAGCCCAACAGGTCGAGGTTGCGGTGGCCGGGAGCGGCCATTGCACTCCAGTCTGGGTGACAGAGTGAGACTCCAACTCAAAAAACAAAACAAAACAACAAAAATAAATAAATAAATCTGGACAGAAGGGCTTGCTTTATAATTGCTAGTGGATGCACTGACTTGATTATCTTCCTAAACTCAAATCATTTGCTGAACCAAGTCATTTCTCTCCCTTTTGTGTTACCCGCAGAACTATTTTCACAGGACAAATATTTAGCTTGCCCAGTTGGCCCCTCCCTCGTTCCCCTCCCTAAGATAAGGTCTGTTAATATGAAGCCAACAGAGTAAGTCAACGTGTAAGGACACTTGCCAAAGATCTTGATAAAGTGTTTTGTAGTGAACAAACACAAATATCAAATCCCAGACCTGTCGTTTCTGCACTGAAAAATGGTTCTTATCCACCTCCTAGTTTCAAGTTAAAAGCCAACACTAAACTTTTTTCTTTCTTTTTCTCTTTCTCCCTCCCTCCCTCCCTCCCTCCCTTTCTTCCTTTTCTTTTCTTTTTTTTCTTTTTCTTTTTGAATTGGAGTCTCACTCTGTTGCCTAGGCTGGAACGCAGTGGCATGCTCACAGCCACCCCAGCGTCGACCTGCTGGGCTCCGGCGATCCTTCCGCCTCAGCCTTCCAAGTAGCCAGAACTACAGGTGCACGCTACCACAATCAGCTAATTTTTTATTTATTGTAGAGATGAGGTCTCGCCAAGTTGCCCAGGCTGGTCTTGGACCCGCGGGCTCAGGCAATGCACTCGCCTCGGCCTCCCAAAGTGCTGGGATTACAGGCTGAGCCACTGAGCCGGCCCTTTCTTTCTTTTTTTTAATAAAGAGGAGAGGAAAAAAAACAAACACAAAACCCTAAAAACAAGAAATCCCTCCCCAAGCACCACTCTAAATTTGCTCATGTCCTTGGAAATAAATAGAAACAATTCCCCCTGATTACAAACTTCCTGGTATGCAGAGAATGCACAACCCCAAGTTGCCTCGTGCTCACAACAATGGGGCAGACAGAAATGCACACAGAGCAGGCTTTTGTTCTCTCAGTTATTGTCATCTTATTTTCCAGAATGGCTTCTTGCCTGGTGATGGGCAGAGGGACTGATTGCTGAAAAACCCTCTTCAGTGGAACTGGTAAGGCTGTAGGTGGTGTCTGGGAAGACTAGGAAAGAAAAATTCCTGGGAGCAGGCATTGTACTCCAGTACTCAGTTGCCCTGGAATTCCTGAAAAAGGCAGGTGCTTTGAGTTCTATTTTGTTCTTATCAGAGCGAGTCAAAGAGCTATTCTTTTTTTTTTTTTTTTTTTTTTTTTCCTGAGTTGGGATCTCACTCTGTCGCCCAGGCTGAAGTGCAGTGGCACAATCACAGCTTCAATCTCCTGGGCTCAGGCAATCTTTCTGCCTCAAGTAGCTGGGACTACAGGTGTATGCCATCATACCTGGCTATTTTTATTTTTATTTTGTGTAGAGATGAGGTCCCCCTGTGTTGCCTAGCCTGGTCTCAAACTCCTGGACTTAAACGGTCCTCTTGACTTATTTTCCCAAAGTGCAAACATCTAACTATTCTAAAGATTTATGGAAAAGTCAAGAGAAAGAAGTGGGAGAGAGTGTGAGAGAACAGCATTGGCAGCCATCCTCAGTGACAGATTCAGATCTTGCTGTTTCTCATACAATTCTCACGGGATTTTTTAGAGGGCATTAGGAACAAAGAGACTATAGGGTTGGTAGATCATGTCTTGCCTTACCTCAGAATTCCTGTGTATAATCTCTCCATGCTTATCACTAAACAATGATAAAAAATAGAATAATGGAGGCAGCAATCCAGAAGTTTCTAAACATCCAGGAATTTGACATTGTGGAAATATATATAGATACAGACTGTCTGGGCTTTCTTTGAACTCATTATCTATTATAGTTTTTAGTTATTTGTTTGTTTATTTATTTTATTTTATTTTTTGAGTTGGAGTCTCACTCTGTCACCCAGACTGGAGTGCAGTGGCACGCTCCTGGCCACCGCAGCCTTGACCTGCTGGGCTCCGGCGATCCTTCCACCTCAGCCTTCCAAGTAGCCAGAACTACAGGCGAGTGCTACCATGTCCGGCTAAATTTTTAGTTATTGTAGAGACGAAGTCTCCCTAAGTTGCCCAGGCTGGTCTCAAACCCATGAGCTCGAGCAATTCGCTTGCTTCAGCCTCCCATAGTGCTGGGATTGCAGGCTGAGCCACCAAGCCCGGCCTATTTGTTTATTTACATATATTTACATGGAGAGGGAGGGATGAGTGAACCATGAAAAGACTTCATTTATTCAATGTTCATTTATGAAGTGCCTACTGTGTGTAAGACACTGCAAAAGACACACATATGAAACACACAGGAGCTCAGGCCTTAAGAGATTTCTGTCCTATCCTAGAGACTATAAATCTTGGAATAAGATTGTGTACTGACATCCATATACCTCATTTATCTTCCAGAAAAGCTGGCCAAAAATATTCAACATGCTGCCTAAATTTCGAATAGAACAAAAGTGAGATCGAATTGGTTGGTAATTCAACAAATGTGGTTAACTCAATTTCCAGTTTACCAACTGCCAAGCCAGAAGCTTCTAAAGGAAGTCAGCTCTCTGACCTACGCTGATAATTTCTGTGTCTATTGGAGGAAAAAAACAACTGGTCCAACTGCTCCCAGGTAGGCAAGACTGCAACCAGTCAGTCAGATGCAATTTTCGACTCTGAACCAAGAGTTCAGTTTCACCTACACACTTCCTGCAGGATGCTTTGGTATTCAAGTTCAACAGCTGTATTTTTCTCAGTTTGATTCAACTCACTTTCTTTTTAGTTTTCAGTACCAAAACAGAATAAAATACCTTTATTATTATCTGAAACTCAGTATCACACCTGAAATTTTTCTTTGTATAAACCAAAAGACGGTTGCATTTATCAAAAGCAGAGAAGTAGTGGATGTGACGGGGGGGGGTTCATATTGTCAGTGGGTATTGTGAATTATGCTAAGAAGATCTGAGAGCAAATATCTTGTGTTATCAGCTTCTCACATTGGATTATTACTATGTTATGAATGCTTTTCCCCTTCTTTTTTTTAATTTTTATTTTGAAATTGTGGGGTACAGTTCAGGGTTGGTATACAATGTTCATACAAATGTTCATTGTGCAAGTACCCTTATTGATGACGTGTGCTTTTTTCCCCCTTCTAAACACTTGTGACATTTTTCTTGAAGTAATAACCAATCTAATATATACTTGTACCAGCCATTGTATTATTGCTAAGAAGAATCCTCCATGTGGGTCTAATGCACTTGTAGTCTTATAATACGGAATTGTTAGAGTCATTTAAGCAGCTTTTCCATGGGTGAAATCCTTAAAACACTACAGAACTTTAGGAAACGACACAACAAAAAAAGAATCCTACAAACCAATATCCCGTATGAACATAGATGTGAAAATCCTCGACAAAATATTAGCAAACTGAATTCAACAGCATATTTAAACACACACACACACACACACACACACACACACACACACACACACACGCACACACACACTACGACCAAGTGGGCTTTTTCTCAGGGATGCAAGGGTGGTTCAACATACTCAAGTCAATAAATATGATCCACTACATAAAAAGAATTAAAAACAAAAATTATACGATCATTTCAATAAGCACAGAAAAAGCATTTGATAGCATCCTTTCATGATCAAAAACCTTCAGCAAAATAGGCATAGAGGGAAAATTCCTCAAAATAGTAAAAGCCATATACGACATACCCACAGCCAATGTCACCCTAAACGGAGAGAGAGGCATCTTATGCAAGACTGCATCAGCCGGGGTCGGTGGCTCAGCCTGTAATCCTGTGCTTTGGGAGACTGAGGTGAGTGGATTGCCTGAGCCCGCGGGTTCGAGACCAGCCTGGGCAACTTGGCGAGACCTCATCTCTACAATAAATCAAAAAATTAGCTGGGTGTGATAGCGCATGCCTGTAGTTCCAGCTACTTGGAAGGCTGAGGCGAAAGGATCACCGGAGCCCCGTAGGCGAGGCTGCGGTGGCCAGGAGTGGCCACTGCACTCCAGTCTGGGTGACAGAGTGAGACTCCGACTCAAAAAAAAAAAAAAAAGACTGCATCATCCTTTTGGCTACGAGAGTCCCTGGAATGTTGGGGGAAAGGATGTTAAATCAAAACTCCCAAGATTCCACGGTTTCCATAAGTATAGTAAAGTGTGCCTCTTGATTCTATTTGAAGATGTGTTAGGAGGCAGGGGCTTTCTTGACAAAAGTGGCCAGGAAGTGACTCTCAACTCTCCAGTGGCAGCATTTTCAAAGTGCTCTTTTCTGCTCATTAAAGGTTAAAAAGGAAGTGAAAGCTTTTGTACTGTTTGGCACTACTGTTTTTTTTCCAGACAGCAGAAGTGCCTGGCCATACACCCTTCAAAGAAGGACTGGCTAAGAAAGGGTTAAAAATAGCAGTAAAGAAGTGTGTCTGTTTGAGTGCCTGTTCTTTGACCATAACATGAAAACCAAAAAACATTTAACTTGGTATTTCAAACTGAAGTGCCGTTGTTGTTTTGATGACTGGCTTGACAAGCCCACAATATTCCAGAAGCATGAGACGACTCAGCCATTTCTCAAGTATGAAGAGGACTGGGCCATGCGGTTGTGTTTCCTCTTCCTGACTTTTGTAGCAGCAGCTTGTTGAACAGAAACATGCAAATAAAGTTGGAGAACCCTAAAGAGTAAGAAAATCATTTCCAGACAGACTGATAATGAATTTCAAGTCTTCAACTCAAATATCACTGATTTAAATCCATTTGTTCTAGCTCTTTTAAAAAATTTTTTTTTGAGTTAGAGTCCTACTCAGTCACCCAGGCTGTAGTGCAGTGGCCGCTCCTGGCCACCGCAGCCTCAACTTGCTGGGCTCCAGCGATCCTTCCGCCTCAGCTTTCCAAGTAGCTGGAACTACAGGCGCACGCTACCATGCCTGGCTAATTTTTTTTTGGATGAGGTCTTGCCAAGTTGCCCAGGCTGGTCTTGAACCCGCAGGCTCAGGCAATCCACTCACCTCAGCCTCCCAAGCACGGGATTACAGGATGAGCCACTGAGCCCGGCTGTTCTAGCTCTTTAATAGAATGTAAGGCTAAGTACAAAAACTGATGTTCTTAGAGTTCTCTCTGTACTAATGCCTGATGTGATTTTTTTTTTGAGTTGGGGTCTCACTTTGATGTCCAGGCTGGAGTCCAGTGGCACGATCACGGTTCATCGCAGCCTCGATGTCCTGGGCTCAGGTAATCCTTCTGCCTCAGCCTCCCAAGTAGCTGGGATTATAGGCATGCACCACCACGCCCAGCTAGTTTTTCTTTCTTTCTTTCTTTCTTTTTTGTAGAGACAAAGTCTCGCTATGTTGCCCAGACTGATCTCAAACTTCTAGGCTCAAGTAATCCTTCTGCCTTGGCCTCCCAAGGTGCTGGTATCACAAGCGTGAGCCACCACGTCTGGCAATGCCTGCATATGAGTTTTTAAGGACCACATAAAACATAATGATTTTAAAAATCTCACCTAGGCCGGGTTCAGTGGCTCAGTCTGTAATCTCAGCACTTTGGGAGGCCTAAAGAGAGTGGATTGCCTGAGCATGCAGGTTCGAGACCCACCCAGGCAACTTGGTGAGACCTTGTCTCTACAATAAATCAAAAATTAGCCGGGCGTGATAACGTGCGCCTGTAGTTCCAGCTACTCGGAAGGCTGAGGTGGAAGGATCGCCGGAGCCCAGCAGGTCGAGGCTGTGGTGGCCGGGAGCGGCCACTGTACTCCAGTCTGGGTGACAGAGTCAGACTCCAACTCAAAAAAAAGAAAATCTTACCTAGAAGTAGAAAATATAAGGTATTGTGGGGTTTTCTTTCCCTGATTTTGAAGGTTTTTTTTTTTTTTGCCCTTTCTTATACTTCCCTGCCTTACAGATTCTACAGTTTAAGCCAGGTGTGCATTCTGAGAGGGATTGAAGCTGCATTCTATTTACCTTCATGGCTCAGTCAACAAGAAATGGTAGCATGAGTGTTTGTTGAATGAGTTTTCACCCTACTTATTTCGAGTTGATGCATCTTCTATTTGGGATAATGTTAGATTTGAATTATAGCAAGATCATGGGTCAGCAGTGCTATGTATAGTACATGCAATTGTGGACAGCACATAGTACTTGATGATGATAATAAATAATGTTACTGGTTGAAGTATTCACTATACTATACTTGCTATTGTCATTTTAGAGTATACCTCTACTTATCACAACCAAAAGTTAACTGCAAAACTTCAGGTCCTTCAGAAGGTATTCTAGAAGAAGGCATTGTTATCATAGGAGATGACAGCTCCATGTGTGTCACTGTCCTTGAGGACCTTCTGGTGGGACAAGATGTAGAGGTAGAAGACACTGATATTGATGATCCTGACCCTGCGTAGGCCTAGGCCAGTGTATGTGTTTATATCTTCGTTTGAAACAAAAACATTTAAAAAGTAAAACTTTTTTTGATTTATGAGTCAGAGTCTCACTCTGTTGCCCAGACTGGAGTACAGGTGGCATGCTCATGGCCACCGCAGCCTCCACCTGCTGAGTTCAGGTGACCCTTCCACCTCAGCCTTCCAAGTAGCTGGAACTACAGGCATGCACTACCACACCCGGCTAATTTTTTTGATTTATTGAGAAGATGAGGTCTCACCAAGTTGCCCAGGCTGGTCTCGAACCCCTAAGCTTAGGCAATCCTCTCGTCTCGGCCTTCCAAAGTGCTGGAACTATAGGCTTGAGCCACCATGCCCCGCAAAAATTTTTAAAATAGAAAAATGCTTATAGAATAAGGATATAAAGAAAGACAATATTTTTGTACAGCTGTACAATATGTTTGTGTTTTAAGCTACGTGTTAGTACAAAAGAGTCAAGAAGTTAAAAAAATTTAAAAGTGTGTAAATGAAAAAGTTACAGTAAGCTAAATTCAACTTATGACTGAAGAAAGAAAATTTTTTTTTTTTTTGAGTCGGAGTCTCACTCCGTCGCCCAGACTGGAGTGCAGTGGCCGCTCCCGGCCACCGCAGCCTCGACCTGCTGGGCTCCGGCGATCCTTCTGCCTCAGCCTTCCACGTAGCTGGAACTACAGGCACGCGCTACCACGCCCGGCTGATTTTTTTTTTTATTTATTGTAGAGATGAGGTCTTGCCAAGTTGCTCAGGTCTCGAACCCGCAGGCTCAGGCAATCCACTCACCTCAGCCTCCCAAAGTGCTGGGATTACAGGCTGAGCCACCAAGCCCGGCTGAAAGAAAATTTTTTTAAGAAATTGAGTATAGGGCGTGGTGGCTAAAGCCTGTAATCCCAGCACTTTGGGAGGCTATGGCGAGAGGATTGCCTGAGCCCAGGGGTTCGAGACCAGCCTGGGCAACATATGAGATCTCATCTCTACAATAAATCAAAAAAATTGCCAAATGTGTTAGTGTGCACCTGTAGTTCCAGCTACTTGGAAGGCTGAGGCGGAAGGATTGCCTGAACCCAGCAAATCGAGGCTGTGGTGGCCGGGAGCGTGCCACTGCACTCCAGCCTGGGAGACAGAGTGAGACCCCAACACACACACAAACACACACACACACACGCACACACACGCACACGCACACGTACACACACAGAAATTGAGTATAGCGTAAGTATCCAGTGTTTATAAAGTCTATAGTCGTGTACAGCCATGTGCAAGGCCGTCGTATTTACTCACCACTCACTCACTGACTCACCCGGAGCAATGTTCAGTCCTGCAAGCTTCATTCATGGTAAGTGTCCTATACATGTGGACCATTTTTTTTCTCTTTTATATCATATTTTTACTGTACCTTTTCTATGTTTATATATGTTAGCTCCATGAATACTTACCATTGTATAACAATCACCTACAGCATTCGGTCCAGTCACACGCTGTGCATTTTGTGACCCCAAAGCAACAGGCTCTACCCTACAGCCTAGGTGTATAGTAAGCCACACAGTCTAGGTTTAAATCACTCTAGGGTGTTAGTACAGTAACAAAATCGCCTAACGACACATTTCTTGGAATATATCCCCATCGTTAAGCAATGCATGATTGTATTTATGCTGCTGGGACTAAATGAGGGAGAAGTTTAGAAAATTGCGCATCACCAAGGTCTGCCCTTTTTTTCTTTTCTGTGAACTGGGAGATTCATTGAGAAAATCTGCCTTCAGCTGCCAAGGTGGTGAGGCAGCTGGACTTCTCTCTTACTTCCTGTTAATCATTTGCATTTCTATGGCCTATTATAACTAAGCATTTCAAAGAAACTCATAAAATATAGGGATTAACTAAACTGTACTTTGGATTTCTGGGATGAATATGACAATGTCTTGCTCAACTCAGAACTGGAAAATTAAGGCCTAGAAGTTGTAAGGATATTTATCTTTCTGAATTCTGCATATATATGCAATATATGAATAAACAATTCAGTACAGGAGAAAAAAATCAGACTTTTTCCTCCTTTGAGCTGGAAACAAAAACCCTTTATATAGATTTTGATGGATCTTACTTCCTCCAAACCTTAACTTTGTTTATATGTTTTGCTAACTAAACCGCCATTATAAAACCAGTTTATGCAACCAGTTGAAACTTTGTGAGAGGCCATAAAGAAATTAGCTAAAGAATTAAAGTTCTCCTTTTCAAGGTTAAGCCTTTTATAGTATCTCTATGAAAATCTTTTTAACCTCTCCTTGTCCGAATTTTCCATTTATATTGCTTATACCAATGGTTCCTAACTTTTAAAAATGTGACCCCCCCACTCTAAATTTTTTATATTCTCCCACAAACTAGTATAATTATTTTTAAGAAATTAATTGAAAAGGGAAGAATTTTTTAGCTAAGGAACAGCATTCCTGTGATTGGGAAAATACATTTTGATATTGAATCTCTCTGTTCTTGTTATAACACTTCAGCCCCGAGGAGTCTGAGACCCCCAGGTAGAATCTCTGGTTGACTTCACTTAGCTGTCGGGCGCTTCTTCACCTTGTTTTCCAATTGCTCCTCAATGTTTTGTGTGCGAGGATGGGGATCAGGCCATCTTTCCTTCTCTCATAGGCCTGGCCACACAGTAATGCTTCAGAAACTAGTCGTTCATTTATTGCTTGGTCCATTCTCTTGACTTTCCTTTGCCTGGGAGAAGACACTGCACTGACCTTTCAAACAAGTATTTGGGTGTTACAACTTGTTTTATTTTTAATTTTCTTATCTTTTATTTTTAGAGACAAGGTTTATCCCGTTGCCCAGGCTGTAGCGCATTGGTGTTATCATAGCCTACTGCAGCCTCGAACTCCCGGACTCAAATGATTCTCCTGCCTCAGCCTCCCAAGTAGCTGGGACTACAGACGCTTGTCACCATACCCGGCTGACTTTTTTGACGTTTTGTAGAGACAAGTTCTCACTATGTTGCTTAGGCTGGTCTCGAACTCCTGTTCTCAAGCAATCCTCCCTCCTTGGTCTCCCCAAATGCTGGAATTACAAGCATGAGTCACTGCACTTAGCCTTGTTTTATATTTTAGTATAAAGTGAAGAACCTCTGACCTCTACCTAGTAAGAACCTGACCAAACATTGCTGCTATCTTTGCACACTCTGTCCTTTGTTTGAAACTCATTTTGCTTTCTCTTTTCTTATCTTTGCAGGGTCCTTTAGTTTTCTGATGTTTGAGTGTAAAGGTTACAGAAATCCACTCCCTCCAGAAAGAAACATCAGGGACACTTGTAGAAGAAAGGATCTAGGCCTGACCCACTGGCTGTTGGAAGATGGTTCCAGTAACTCCCTTTTAACCTGTACTTTAGTCTTGGTTTCAAGTTGCTTTTTTCTAATGTCTTTTCATCATAGTCTTTACAATCATCTTGTCAACAAGTTATCCTAAATATTATTGAAAAAGCTTCATTAATTCTCAGCACAGAAGCTGTCCTTGGGATTCCTTTGTGACGATTGCTTTGCTCTTCCATGTGGCTGATATGAACTTGTCTTGGAAATCCTGACACTGGAATATATCTGACCCAGTAAAGTCACTAATGCCGTCTTCATGGCTGGTTATAAGGGACTTCTTTGTCTAATTTGTGATGACCTCAAAACCTCACCTCCATAGCAAATATTTCCCAAATAACTCGGTTCCCAAACCTTATGACTACTTCAATTCTTCAAATGTCTGGTTTTTGCTTTTTTTTTTTTTTTTTGAGTTGGAGTTTCGCTCCGTTGCCCAGGCTGGAGTGCAGTGGCACACTCATGGCCACCGCAGTGTTGATTAGCTAGGCTCCGGCGATCCTTCTGCCTCAGCCTTCCAAGTAGCCAGAACTACAGGCACGTGCTACCATGCCCAGCTAATTTTTAAAAAAAAATTTTTGGCCGGCTGCGGTGGTTCAAGCCTGTAATCCCAGCACATTGGGAAGCTGAGGCGAGAGGATTACCTGGGTCTCAGGGGTTTGAGACCAGCCTGGGCAACTTGGTGAGACCGCGTCTCTTAAAAAAAAAAAATCCTCCTTAAAAAAATTTTATTGTAGAGACGAGGTCTTGCCAAGTTGCCTGGGCTAGTCTCAAACTCATGGACTCAGGCAATCTACTCTACCTCCCAAATTGCTGGGATTACAGGCTGAACCAACAAGCCCGGCCTACTTCAATTCTTTAGGTGGTCAGATGTTGAATGTAAAGCACCTTAACTGTGGTTGCATAGAATTTGTTGGGGATCACATGAGTCTCTCTATTTAAGGACTATCAAGAATTCTGCTAGCTGGGCTCGGTGGCTCAGCCTGTAATCCCGCGCCTTTGGGAGGCTGAGGTGAGTGGATTGCCTGAGCCCGCGGGTTCGAGACCCACCTGGGCAGGCGAGACCTCATCTCTACAATAAATCAAAAAATCAGCTGGGCGTGGTAGCACATGCCTGTAATTCCGGCTACTCGGAAGGCTGAGGCGGAAGGATCGCTGGAGCCCAGCAGGTCGAGGCTGCGGTGGCCGGGAGCGGCCACTGCACTCCAGTCTGGGCGACAGAGTGAGACTCCAACTCAAAAAAAAAAAAAAAAAAAAGAATTCTGCTTTGGGTCTATGTCCTAGATTATGCTGCCTTCTTCAAAAATAAGTCCAGGCCCGGCTTGGTGGCTCAGCCTGCAATCCCAGTGCTTTGGGAGGCCAAGGCAAGTGGATTGCCTGCACCCGCGGATTCGTGACCCGCCCAGGCAACTTGGCGAGACCTCGTTTCTACAATAAATCAAAAATTAGCTGGACATGGTAGCGCGTGCCTGTAGTTCTGGCTACTTGGAAGGCTGAGGCGGAAGGATCACCGGAGCTCAGCAGGTCGAGGTTGCGGTGGCTGGGAGCGGCCACTGCACTCCAGTCTGGGTGACTGAGTGAAACCCAACTCAAAAAAAAAAAAAATGTGCAGCTACAGTGACATCGGCTCCATGTTTCTTTTGTTTTTAAATTGCATGGTTCTCTGACTTTGTTGTGGAGTTGTAGATCCAAGTTCAGGCATACAATGCTAACTGCATCCAAATGCAGCCAGGATACATGGGTCTACTCTTTTTTGTTTTTTTGAGCTAGGATCTCACTCTGTTGCCCAGGCTGGAGTGCAGTGGCATGCTCACGGCTCACCGCAGCCTCAACCTCCTGGCCTCAGGTGATCCTTCTTTCTCAGCCTCCCAAATAGCTGGGATTACAGGTGTATACCACCATGCCTGGCTAATTTTTTTTTTTTTTGTATAGATGAGGTCTTGCTATGTTGCCCAGGCTGGTCTTGAACTCTTAGGCTCAAGTGATCCTCCTGCTTCAGCCTCCCAAAGTGTTGGGATTATAGGCATGAGTCACCCACCACACCAGGCCTACTCTTGGCTTCTAATTAGCCATGTGACTTTGGGCAGGTCATTCTCATTTGTAAAATGTCATAATTGGGTTAGGTTCTTTCCAGGCCTTTTTCTGGTTCTTTCCATTTCTAAAGGTCTATGACAACTAGGTGAGCCATGTCACCATGCGTTCTAGCACAGCACCCTAGAGCCTCATTCCTCATTCTTGGCATGCACACACATCTCCAAATAGGGCTCCCTGGTTTTTAAAGAAGGGCAAATGGATAAGGAGAACTGAAACCCACATAGTTTCAGTTCTGACTTCGTGAGTTTTGAATTTAAATGCTTTCTCCTGCGAAACAGTAAGTGGGCAGAAGAATCCTACAAAAAGAGAGCCCTGAGGTTGGATGAGCAATGAGAAACCCCTTTCTGTTGGCGATACTCTTTTGGAACAAAGTATATCACTGCTCAAAGCTCAACTGCCAAAAAATAAAAACTAAGAGTAAGGAGAAAGGAAAAAAGAAAAAAGAGAGAGAACCCACTGCTTTGTGTTAGAGGTATTGTTAAACAAAGAGAAACAGAAGGGGGTGGCATGTGAATCCACGTGGCCCTTTGCCAACCCACCTGCCTCTAATGCTGTCACATCTGCATACATTAGGGTAATTTCTGGTTTGGAGGTTTATTCATTTTATTTTTTTAGAGAGAGAGTCTCACTCTGTTGCCCAGGCTGGAGTGCGCAGTGGCGTGATCATAGCTCACCGTAGCCTCAAATTTCTGGGCTCAAGTGATCCTCCTGCCTCAGCTCCCTGGGTAGCTGAAATTACAGGAGCAAGCCATCATGCTCAGCTAATTTTTTTTTTTTTTGTAGAGTTGGGGTCTTGCTATATTGCCTAGGCTGCTCTTAAACTCCTGGCCTCTAGTGAACCTCCCATCTCTGGCTCCCAAAGTACTGGGATTATTAGCATGAACCACTGCATCTGGCCTGGGATGGAAGTTTATACTGAGACTGTGCTCCAGTCTCAAGACTTTCCCAAAAAGCCAATGCTAAGAGGAAAAACTTGTTAGGACTTACATGTAATAGCATCTTCCTGGCAACTTTATTTTATTTATTTATTTATTGTTATTATTTTTTGAGTTGGAGTCTCACTTTTGTCGCCTAGTCTGTAGTGCAGAGGCACGCTCCAGACCACCGCAGTCTCGACCTACTAGGCTTAGTTGACCCTTCCACCTCAGCCTTCCAAGCAGCTGGAACTACAGGCGTGCACTACCACACCCGGCTAATTTTTTTGATTTATTGCGGAGACAAGGTCTCACCAAGTTGCCCAGGCTGGGAACCCCCGGGCTCAGGCAATCCTCTCATCTCAGCCTCCCCAAGTGCTGGGATTACAGGCTGAGCCACCGCGCCTGGCCTTCCTGGCTGCTTTATAAGATAACAAACACTTCAGCTGGACACGAGAAAATGCAGGGCCAGAAATGGTGAATGATGGAGCACCCCGCTTGCCTCATACAGCCTCCTACCAAGCAAGGGGGGCTGAACGCACTGCCTCAAGTAATATGTCTGCAACTCTTACATTTATTTGAGTCCTGACTGCAAAATGTTCCAGGCAAATGACCATCTACATGATTTTTCACAAGATTCTGATTTGCTAGCCCTTAAATGAAATACAGAAGCCAACTAGGACATCAGTACCGTCTGAGATGGAGTTGGGAGTGTCAAGAGAAGGAGAGAAACGTGAACGATTTAAACAGGAGGAGCTAATGAAGAAAAACGAATGACATTATTGCAATGGAATTTTTCCTTTTTCAGCCATTCCTGAATTTCCATAGTTGTAACCATTCCTCTCAAGAGAATTTCTCTGACTAGTTTTTGCTTCTTATAAAAACGAAGAGTCTCTAAAAGACAACATTTTGTAGGCCTGCTGCCTCTGTGTCTGGCTTTTTGGAAGAAGTTGTTACTTATCTGCCTGTGAGTGCCTTTGCCAAGTGTGCCTTTGATTTTTTGGGGGGGCAGGTGGGCAGGAGAAAAAAAATGAATTTTCCTGTTTAAATACTGGACCCCCTGGAGAATATCTGTCTCTCAGAGATAAATAAGGAAAGCGGATATGATGCATACAGCAAGTTTAAAGACATCATCAGTTGTGTGAAGGCACTTAAAGAACACAGACATACGGGGATATGGGGGAGGGTTCGAGGGAAGTCAGGTCTCATGGAGAAAGTGACATCATGTGACAGTGGGTAGAAATGAAGGGATGTGACCAGAGAATAACAGAGCAAATAAAATGAAAAAGTAATGCTGATTTTTCTCCGGAGTTTAGAAAGTTTGGGGAACCATTCAAAAACAACTTGTACCCAACTGTTCTCCCGTGACATATAAGAGACAGAGAAGGCTGATTACTCCATGACAGCCTCCTGTGTGCCGGGGACTGGATTGCAGTGACCAAAATATACAGTCTCTTCCCACAAGGAGCTTGCATTCTAGTGAGGGGACACAGACCAGGCACAAATAAATATATAATATGCCAGGTGTGTTGAGAAACCGTTTGGAGAAAAGTGAAATAGGGTAAAAGGTAAAGATCATGCAGATGAAGAAACTGAGGCACTGAGGGATGAGATGACTTACCCAGGGTTCCCCAGCTGGCTAGGAACCCCGGGAAGAAAACCCAGCTCTCCTGACCCCAAACCAGCGCGTTCCTCTCATGCCTCAAAATTAAGCCTGTCTGCACTTGGAAATAAATTGCTGCACTTGGAGTTTGAAGTTTACCATTTCTCCCCTGAGTGATCAAGTTCTGCTGATTCTCTCATGGGTACAAAATGAATTGTCCAACACCATTCCCATACGAGCTTATGCCAGCAGTGATGGCTGTTAAGATTTCGAAAGGGTTAATGTATCAGTGGGTGCCGCGGGAATTGTTCGGAACTGACGCCTCCACTCTGTGGTCCGGTCATGAGCATCTGCCCTCTGTTCAGCATTCTTCACCCTGAACTGACAAATTCAGGAACAGAGTATTGCTTCTCCAACTTTAATATGCGTGTGAGTCACCTGGGAATCTTGCTAAAGAGCAGACTCTGATTCAAGAAGTGTAGGTGGGGCTGGAGAGTCTGCATTTCTTTCTTTCTTTCTTTTTTCTTTTTTTTTAGTTGGAGTCTCACTCTGTTGCCCGGCTGGGGTGCAGTGGCATGATCACGGCTCACAGCAGCCTCGACCCACTGGGCCCAGTCGATCCTTAGCCTCAGCCTTCCAAGTAGCTGGAACCATAGGTGCATACCACCACCATGCCTGGCTAATGTCTTGATTGATTGCAGAGACGAGGTCTCACCAAGTTGCCCAGGCTGGGCTTGAACCTCTGGGCTCAAACAATCCTCTCGACTCCACCTCCCAAAGTGCTGGGATTACAGGCGTGAGCCCCCATGCCCAGCCGATTCTGCATTTCTTTTTTTTCCTTTTTTCGGATGCCCCACCCACCCCCGCTGCCCCTGCAATTCTGCATTTCCAACAAGCTCCCATGTGATGCTGAGGTTGCCGGTCCACAGCCCACCTTCTCAGTATGGAGGGTCCAGGTGCCTCTGCTCTGGGTTGCTGAGTGCCACTGAGAAAGAACCCTCAGAGTTCAAGCTTGCCTTTTTCTTTCTTCATTTCCCCATTGTCCTACTCTCCTCCCTGGAAGGATTCAGCTTAAAAAAAAAAAAGCAACGTTATGAAACACCAGTGCCAAACCTGAATTACAATGTTAGGCTTGTAATTATCCAGGCAAAAGCCAGATGTCTCAGACTGGGGGCTAGGGCAGCCCGCTGCCAGGGCTGGATGCAGTTCCCAGATTGAAGAGAGGGTCGAAAGCACATGGCTTATGCAAGAGAAAAGCGGTACCTGGGCCTGAAACTCAGGGAGATGAGAACTGAACAAGGGTTGCTGCTGCACAAATAATTCGGGAAGCTTCCCCTTCCCCACCGGATTGCAAACTGAGACTCCTGTGTGATACTCCTGGCTGCAAAAGTGATTCGGTCTGTGTCTGCAAATGAAAGGTTTGGGCTTCGCCTCTGAATTAAAAATAGCAAATAGGTGTGCAATGCAGGGCTTTGCTTCTGCAAGGAGCTGTTTCCCTGCAAGGGACTGTGGCCGACCACCGTTTAGAGTTTCTGCTTGGACCTTCCTCACGGAAGGTGAGAAAGTGGGACGGATCGCGGGCCTGCTCTGGGGCTCCATGGAAAACCGCCCTTGTTTCGCTCTTTCCATCAGATTTACCAGCTTGCCAGAACTTCTTGCTGTTAACAACCTTGAGTGATGCTGCACTATGTAGATTCATCTCCTGGGGATTGAAGGCAGCTCAGGAGGGAAAAGCAAAGTCCCAACACTGTGCTCCCCCAAGTCCTTTATCAAACTCAGTTTCTTCTCAGAAGAAAACAGTAACAGTGATAATCAGAAAAAATAAAACCATATCTCTAAAGCAGAAAAAGGCTGTAATGGTTCTTATCACTCTTGTGGGGGCAAAACCAGTCCTGGCAGGCCTAAGGTTTTTCAGCTACTTGGGGCTTCATTAGAGTCGAAGACTTCGCACCATTTGGTTTGTATTTGGTAAGATCAGTGGAGGATGTGAGGATGGGGTGGTAAATGGGTGAGAGATATCTGACTTTAGATTTTTTTTTTTTTTTGAGTTGGAGTCTCACTCTGTCACCCAGACTGGAGTGCAGTGGCCGCTCCCCGCCACCGCAGCCTCGACCTGCTGGGCTCCCGCGATCCTTCCGCCTCAGCCTTCCGAGTAGCTGGAATTACAGGAATGCGCTACCACGCCCGGCTGATTTTTTGATTTATTGTAGAGATGAGGTCTCGCCAAGTTGCCCAGGTTAGTCTCGAACCCACGGGCTCAGGCAATCCACTCACCTCAGTCTCCAAAGCGTGGGATTGCAGGTTGAGCCACCGAGCCCGGCTGCATTTTCATTTTTAATTCAAATGGCCCTTTGACTACCATTTTGAATGGCTAAAGCATGTGTACCTTGAATGATCTTCACTTTCAGATGTAGTGTATGTATGTGAACGCCCACTGATGGAGCCACTCTGTAGCTCCCTGGAGTGAGCCAACCCAGGGATGGAGGAGGAGCAGGGAGTGGCAGAGAAAAGTTTAATTCATTTTTCTTATCAAACTACTCATCTTAAGACATTGCAATTTCTTGTCTTTTGTTTTTGGGTCAAGTGCAGTGGCACGATCATGGCCCATCACAGCCTCAACCTCCTGGGTTCAGGTGATCCATCCTCTTCAGCCTCCCAAGTAGCTGGAACTACAGGCATGTACCACCACACCTAGCTTTTTAAAAAATTTTTTTGTAGAAATGAGGTCTTGCTATGTAGCCCAGGGTGGTCTCGAGCTTCTGGGCTCAAGCAATCCTCCCACCTCAGCCTCCCAATGTGCTAGGACTGCAGGCGTGAACCACCACACCCAGCCTACAATTTCTTTAAAGTAAAATGGCATACTTTCTTTTCGTTTGAATAAACATTTTACTGTGGAATAATTTTAACTTTGCAGAGAAGTTGCAAACATAGTACAAAGAATTCCCATATAACCAGCTTCCTCCCATGCTACATTTATATTGTACATTTCCACTGTACATTTGTAAAAATTTAGAAACTGATGCTGGTGTGGTACTATGAATTAAACTCCAGACATTTATTTGAGTTTTGCCAGTTTTTCCATTAATGTGCTTTTTCAATTCCAGGAGCCAGTCCAGGGTATCATATTGCTGTGAATAGTAGGGTCTTTTCTAACAAATCTCCATTTGAGCTAATCTAGCTGATCTTTTAATTTTGTTTTAGAATTATAAGATAAATGTGAGGATTTGTTACACAGGCATATTTTGTGAAGGTGAGGTTTGGACTTCTGAGGAGCCCATCATCCCCCACTCAGTGGTGAGCATGGTACCCAGTAGGTGGTTTTGTATCCCTTGTCCCCCTCCCTGTCTCCCTCCTCTTAGCTGATCTTTTTTTTTTTTTTTTTGAGTTGGAGTCTCACTCTGTCGCCCAGACTGGAGTGCAGTGGCCGCTCCCGGCCACCGCAGCCTTGACCTGCTGGGCTCCGGCGATCCTTCCGCCTCAGCCTTCCAAGTAGCTGGAACTACAGGCGTGCGCTACCACGCCCAGCTAATTTTTGATTTATTGTAGAGATGAGGTCTCGCTGCCCAGGAGGTTCTCGAACCCGCGGGCTCAGACAATCCACTCACCTCAGCCTCCCAAAGGCGCGGGATTACAGGCTGAGCCACCGAGCCCAGCTTAGCTGATCTTTTAAACAGCCTCACCAAGCACCTGTTCTATGCAGGGCCCTGGTTAGACTGACAGGGAAAGATAAAGATGAACAAGTCCTCAGTAGTTCTCTGTCTATTTGGAGAGACTGATGCATAAACACCACCAGGGAATGGGCAAAATCAGAGTGGCTTGCAAAGAGCACTGCGGGAATGTGGAGGAGAGACATCGCTCTCTCTGCCTGGGGCCTCACTGGGGACACATTTGCTAGAGTCCAGGAAAATCAGAAGTCGTTCCTATGTAGGGTAGTGGGCTGGGGAGGGAAGTCTGGGAAGCTGATAAACAGAGTTCCATTCAATTTAACTTTGATAGAAAAGGGAAATTACTGCAGGGTACCGAGCTGATCCTTTAAGACGTGGACGCGTAGTACTAAGAAAAGTCCTGGTTTCCAAAAATGACGAAGTGAAGTGCCCTAATATTGGGGAAATTGTGTATGCGTGTGTGTGGGGAGAACGTTTCAATGGGGGCTCATTAAGAAGAAATCTCATGATCTTTCTTTTACTATGTGGCAGCTGATTGAATTACTTGATTTTATAGCAAATAACTCACAAAGAGAATGTCTTTTTCCCAGGTTGAAAGTACAAGACAGTACCAAAAAACTTGTATCATGCCAGAGCCCAAGTGGAAAATCATTTACTTAAGTTGGTGGTTATTAATTTTGCTGGCCACTAATTTTGTTTTATGCTCTTTCCTCACCCTGTGGGTGCTGACCCTTGTCATAGGGGAAACTTGACTTGTGGAATGAAGACCCATTTTCCCCATGAAACCAAATGGCTAGAGGGAGGTGGAGCAGTCTGACTCACACATAGCTATAGCTCTGACCAGAAGAAGATCACGGGTGACCCACGGAAAGAGGCTGAATACAAAACTCAAAGCAGTGTGCTTGCCAGGCACGGGCATGGTGACTCAAGCCTGTAATCCCATCACTTTGGGAGGCTGAGGTGGGAGGATCATCTGAGGCTAGGCATTCAAGATTAGTCTGGGCAACATATCGAGACCCTGCCTCTACAAAAAATAATTTAAAAAAATTAGCCAGGTGTGGTGATGTGTACCTAGTTACTTGGGAGGCCGAGGCAGGAGGATCATTTGAGCACAGGAGTTTGAGACTGTAGTGAGCTATGATCACTGCACTTCAACCCGAATGACAGAGTGAGGCCCTGTCTCAAACAAACAAACCCCAGCAATGTGCTTTAAAAGCAGAGTGCCCACTGATGCCAAAGACATTGTGATGTTGACCTGTAGGATTTTCGGTAGGATTCAAGCAATGTCTGCTTTCCCATATTCAAAGCTTAACTTCAGTTCTCCCACGAGGATTTGCTTTCTCAATGCCAAGAAGGCTAAGATGCAGGATCTATGCTCTTCTACAAAACTTGTAATGGGCACACATTCCCCAGCAAACCCAGATTGGTAGTGGAGGTAAGAGTGAGTGGGCAGCTGTCAGGACCAGGAGGGCTGTTTGGATTCCATGTTCCAGATCAAGGGATCACAAGGGGGGAGGGTTTTACTTAAAGGCAAGAGAAGAGGGTGGGAGGGCTGCCCCCATGGGTGAGGGCTGGCAGTTAAGAAGGCAAGAGACAGCCAGGAGTGGTGGCTCACGCCTACAATCCCAGGACTTTGGGAGGCGGGGGCGAGAGGATTGCTTGAGTCCAAGGGTTTGAGACCAGCCTGGCAACTTCTGTAGAGAGACCTCATCTCTACAGAAAATAGAAAATAAAATTAGCCAGGCGTGGTGGCACGCATCTACAGTTCCAGCTACTTTGAAAGCTGAGATGGAAGGATCGCCTGAGCTCCACAGGTAGAGGCTGCAGTGACTGTGAGCTTGCCACGGCACTCTAGCCTGGGCAACATAATGAGACTCCGACTAAAAAAAAAAAAAAAAAAAAAGACAGGAGAAAGTGTGACTGTCATGGCTGAGGGGAAACCAGTATAACTTCAACAGCTGAGAAGACCCTCATCTTTCTGAGCCTCAGATTGTCCAGCTATGCATGAGAATCTTATCATCTGCCCTGCCTATCTTGCAGGGCTCTAGTCAAATGAATGCAAGTACATTTCCTAGTATAATACCACTCAAGAAAGTGTGGCTCTTGTAGATGTTACTTCATGTGTCGTAACAAAGTACTTTCCTACATTTGACTTCCTAGTAACTGTGAGGGTCTCCCTGCAGCAAGGAAGAGAACAAACCTTATTCTACTAGAAAAAAAAAATGGCAATCTTCCTGTCATGGTTGAGAGAATAATAGCTCCCCAATTTAGGATGGGGTCCATGTCCTATATGTTACATGGTAAAGGGAAATTTAGGTGGCAGATGGAATTAAGGTTGCTAAGCAGATGACCTTGAAATAGGGTGACTACTCTAGAGTACTTCGCTGGGCCCAATATAATCACAAGGGTCCTTTAAAATGGGAAAGGAAAGCCGGGCTCGGTGCCTCAGCCTGTAATCCCGTGCCTTTGGGAGGCTGAGGTGAGTGGATTGCCTGAGCCCGCGGGTTCGAGACCCGCCTGGGCAACTGGACGAGACCTCATCTCTACAATAAATCAAAAATTAGCTGGGTGTGGTAGCGCGTACCTGTAGTCCTGGCTACTTGGAAGGCTGAGGCGGAAGGATCGCCGGAGCCCAGCAAGTCGAGGCTGCGATGGCCGGGAGCGGCCACTGCACTCCAGTCTGGGGGACAGAGTGAGACTCCAACTCAAAAAAAAAAAAAAAAATGGGAAAGGAAGATGGGAATATGAAAAGAGAATCAGAGAGATGGCAGCCTGAGAAGGACTTGGCCTGGCATTGCTGGCTTTGAAGATGGGGGGAGGGATTTCAGAGCCAAGGAATGCAGAAACCTCTAGAAGCTGGAAAAGACGAGGAAATCGATTCTCACCAAGAGCCTGCAGAAAGAAATGCAACCCTGTCAACACGCTCTTAGTCCCGTGAGGTTCATGTAAGACTTCTGACCTACAAAACTATTAGATAGAAAAATTGGGATTGACTCAACCAATTAGCTTGTGGTAATTTGTTACAGCAGCAACAGGAGGACTGACACACCTGTTGGTAGAAATTCTGAAGTAATAGCACATTCTTGGATGTAGGAATGAGATGTCTGTTAGTGGTACAGTTGCTTTTGGTTTTTGAATCGAAGTCTCACTCTGTCGCCCAGGCTGGAGTGCAGTGGCACGCTTACAGCCATTGCAGCCTCGACCTGCTGGGTTCAGAAAGGTTGCGGGTTCTGCCTCAACCTTTCAAGCAACCGAAACTATAGGAGCGCGTTACCATGCCTGGCTTATTTTTTTTTTTATTTACTGTAGAGATGAAGTCTCACCAGGTTGCCCAGGCTGGTCTAGAACCCCTGAACTCAGGCAATTTTCACGCTTCAGCCTCCCAAAGTGCTGGGATTACAGTGGTACAGTTTTGTTTGTTTGTTTGTTTGTTTTTTAGGAAACTCCTTCGCTTTTCTTCTCATGTATGTACAGTCACAGATGAATTAGTATTTCCCCCTATTTGTCTGGCATGGATTATAGTTGCTGATCTAGAGAAGCTATTTATGGAACTCTTTTTACACTTCCTATTATGTTTGCAAAGACTCATAGACAATATACTGCTGCCTAAATCAGGCTCCCTGGTTTGGTTTTGAACAGGATATGCCAGGGGTTCATTAAAAGAGAAATTCCAACTCAAGGGCAAAGGGAGTTGATAGATTCCAGCTCAAATTATTCAGAGAAGAAAGATGGGTACAGTCAAGTGGGCCTTTTCTCTGTGATTTATTTATTTAAGTCGGAGTCTCACTCTATCACCCAGGCTGGAGTGCCGTGGCACACTCGCGGCCACCACAGCCTTCACCTGCTGGGCTCAGACGATCCTTCTACCTCAGCCTTCCAAGTAGCTGGAACTGCAGGCACACACCACCACGCCGGGCTCATTTTTTGACTTATTGTAGAGACGAGGTCTCGCCAAGTTGCCCAGGCTGGTCTCAAACCCCTGAACTCAAGCAATCCTCTCGCTTCGGCCTTCCAAAGTGCTGGGATTACAGGCTTGAGCCACTGAGTCCGGCTTCTCTGTGATTTCATGGTTTTCCTGAGAACAGAGATGTCGTGACTTTCTCCTTTGCTTACTCTTAACGCACAACGAGAGGTAAGAACACTGTTTGACCCCTTCAAGGAGTTAAGAGAAGGGGAGGAAAATGCAAATTCCTGAGAAAACATCTGCAGAAGGATTTGGAACTGTGGATAAGGAAGTTCTGAGGCCTACTAAAAGGGAAGGAAAGGCATTATTTACTGGCCACGGATCGTACTTCCTGTTGTGAAGCTCACTGCTGTTTCATAACAGCGGGGGCTTGCAGCATCCTGCGTTGTAATGAGGAAGCAACAGTCTTGGTTCCTCCATGTTGCACAAGTGAATGACCTCAACCGCACAGTGAAATTGATGTTGGGAGAGGAATGGGACGCCTGCTCTTGTAGACATAACAAAGCTTTTCTTAAGTTGCACGGATATCTTTTCATACACAATGTGTATGTGCACGGATAGGCAGCACAGTCTTTATTCCTCTGTGTGCTCTTGACTTGTCTGGAGAGTAAAATAGCTTAAAGGAATAATTACTCACTAGGGACGGCCCCATAGCCCGTATGAGTTGTCACTGCACGGCCAGGGGCTACAGAAGCCAGCAAAGTCCTTTAAATGAGGGATGAGGTTTGTGTCTTTCTTATCATATGACTTTGCTATGAATGCCATGAAAACTGTTTTTGCAGCAGATTTGCCTGGAAGGTCGGCCAAGAAATTGGGAAACAACATTTTTTGGCTTGGCGGGAGACAGGATAACCTGCCTGTATCCTTTGGAGGATGAGTGATACCATGGCTAGGCTTATACACATAAAATACAGTGGAAAACTAAAGAGACTTCTTGGATAATTCATTGGATAAATACTCAAAATATCTAGATTTTTCAGCAGCGAAATCTTTCAGGTTAGGGGACAGAGGTTGGCGTCTTTTATCACATTGTGTGAGTTCAAATTCAGGTTGGGCCATTTACTGTGTGACTTTGACTAAGCTGATTAACTTCTCTGTGCTTCAGTGTTAGCATCTTTTATAGGGAAAGTAGTAACACTTATGCCATATTGTTGATGTGAGAATTAAGTAAAGCAATATATGAACCCTGCAGAGCAGTACCTGTTGCTATAAATTGCTCCATCAATGTTAGCATTTGTTTAAACAGAATGGATGTAAATTCATGATCGAGGATTAAAAGTACAGAAACAGGTGAGTCATCAAAGGAAGGAAACGCTTGGAAGCTCAGGAAACACTGCCCACTCACACATATGGTTATTGTTTGCACTGGGCATCTAGGGCTCTCGACAGTCTCCATCAACCTTTTTTCCCTGCCTCATTCCTCATGACAATTTTTTTAAAACTATCCCGAACTATCTCATCTCCCTTCCTGGATGTGCTCATTTGCAAAAAATTATTTGCTGGGTGCAGTAGCTCACGTCTGTAATCTCAGCACTTTGGGAGGCCAAGGAGGGAGGATTTCCTGAGCCCAGGGGTTCGAGACCAGCCTGGGCAACTTGGAGAGAACTTGTCTCTACAATGAATAAAAAAATTAGCCAGGCGTGGTGGCGCATGCCTGTAGTTCCAGCTACTTAGAAGGCGGAGGAGGAAGGATTGCCTGAGCCCAGCAGTCGAGGCTGCGGTGGCCATGAGCATGCCACTGTACTCCAGCCTGGTGACAGAGTGAGACTCCAATCCACCCAAAATAAAAATTATTTGAAGAGACTTTGGCTATCCTGCTTGTGTTCTAAATTTAAAATCCGGACCAGAAACATTGCGTGGTTTGACAAACTTATTCAGCTTTGCACTTGGAAAATACAGACTAAGTCTCAAGTTTTTGATTTCCTTATAACTTTCCCTGTAACTGTGTCATACTGCATCTTGGGGATACGACTCTTTTAGCAATGAAAGTCTGTGGTGCTCTGGTCATTCCCCTATCATTGTTTCACCTTTGGGGTTTGATTTCTTATCTGTCCATTAGATTCTAAGTACTCCAGGGCAGGGGTCAGATGCAAGCTTTTTATTCTCAAAGGTATCTCTCAAATCCAAATTGCAAGTCTTTGATACTGTTGAGAATCCTCAAGGTAAATACTGATTGACACTTGCACTGATTCAGTGATTAAGTGGCAGATTGCTTCCCAGCCACTGAAGGCTCCCCGTGGATAGGTGCACCAGTCTCAAGGGTGGCCCTCACTATTTGAATGTTGGCTGTTTTCGTCATGGTGGGTGGCAGTCTGAACTCTTCCCTCAGATTTGGGTTCTATCTCTATGCGTGGCCTTAGCACCCTGCCTGTTGAGCACACTAAAAATGAAACCATAGGTTCGTTTCTCAAGGTGGGATGTAGTGTACAAGGAAGTAAAAAAAAAAAGGCAAAAAGAGAACAGCTGTGCTTTGTTCCCTTTAATCTCAGGTTTGGTGACTTACAGAGCTTGAGGTAGGCCTTGGAGGCCAGTAAGTGACATGATATTGGCTCAGTAGCCTCCAGAAAACATGGCGACTGAGTCTCATTTGCAGGGGAATAGAGGGCAGCTTTAAAGTTTCAACTTTGAGCATCTTACCTGGGAAATGTAGAAAAGGCAGGATTCTCACCTGTTATGATGGAGTGCAGGACCCAAGAAAGGACACTGCAGGGACTTGTGGTGGCACCTGGCACAGCATCTCCTTGTGTCTCCATTGCTTCTGGATGAAGTTCATGCTGAGGACTTAAGAGATGCATTTGCTGAGGGGAAGGTTCTTCTACTGCCTCATTAGTTGCGTATGAGCCTGCCCTTTCACAGCCTGGGATAGACCTCTGGGCCTTCTCTCTGAGGCAGGCTCATGGAATTGAAACTCACCCTTATCAGATCATTCGTATTGACTGGTCTTTGACATATTCCTAGTCCCATGGAAATACTGCTCTGCAGTTCTCAGAATTTTCAAGGGGAAAATCATGATCAGGTCTCCTAGCAGTACCTTTCTCCTGCCATTCGTTGACTTTCACCAACTAAGGCAGGTCCCTCTCTCCACCTCAGCCTAGAAATAGTATTTCCTTCCATAACCTCAGAGAGAGGAGGTTGGACCAGATGGCAAGCACCTTCCAGTCCTAACATCTTAAGCATCTCCTTCTTCTTGGTATGGTTTGATATAGGGAAAAGAAAGTAGGAGTAGGAGTCATATTTGCATTCCAGTGGCAGCATTCCTGGTTTCTGGCTGTATAAAGTTGTGTGAGTTCGCTTCTTCAAGGCTCAGTTGTCTCATCTCTAAAACAGGAATGAAGATGCTAGTCTCAAAGGGTTGTTGAGAGAGCAATTGAGGTCATGCATGCGAAGTATCTAATACAATGCCTGGCCCACAGTGAGCAGTGAATGCATTTCACTATTATTATTATTAATATAACTGTGTCAATAACATTAGTATATTTCATTGGACTATTAAAAAGAAGAACTGATCAGGTGAAGCCTTACAATGTTATGCTAAGACTCTAGGAAAAGGCCGGGCTTGGTGGCTCAGCCTGTAATCCCAGCACTTTGGGAGTCCAAGGCAAGTGGGTTGCCTGAGCTCGTGGGTTCAAGACCAGCCCGGGCAACTTGGCGAGATCTCGTCTCTACAATATAAATAAAAAATTAGTCGGGCATGGTAGGGCGCGCCTGTAGTTCTGGCTTCTTGGGAGACTGAGGTGGAAGGATCGCCGGAGCCCAACAGGTCGACACTGGGGTGGCCATGAGCGTACCACTGCACTCCAGCCTGGGTGATAGAGTGAGACTCCAACTCAAAAAAAAAAAAAAAAAAAAGACTCTATTAAATAGAATATCCCGGTCTCTGCCATCAACCCGCCAGTCTTTCTCCTTCCATCTCAGGGCCCAAATCATATCTACTTTTGTTGTATGATTTTTTTTGTTGTTCTGGTTTCCTCCATGTGACACTTTTTTCATGTATCCCGTAGCATCTGACGAAGTGCTACATGAACAGTAATGTATTAGGAAACATACAATACATTAAATTGATCATCTTTTTCTTAGCTGAGCAGTCTATCATGGCAAATAATCATTATGAGTTTCCATCATCCTGATCAATGGTCAGAGTGTTTTGCTAAGGCGGTGATGAACTGGGTATGTTAATGGTTGCATATTGAGTGGCACCCCCAAGTTTTTTGATGACCATGCTGAGGAACAAAGCTATTTAGGACAGGAATTGGACCTGGATGAGGTATAGAGGTTGGGAAGAAATAAGTAGGTCCCTCTTATTCACCAGTTAACTCAGCACCGACACTGGCCACACACTGCATCTCATAATCCTTCCAGCCATCTTTAAGGTAGGAATTTTTGTCTTCCATTTTCCAAATGAATAAATTGACAGCCAGAAAGATCAAGTAATTTCTCAGACTAGAGCCAGGACATGAGGCTTCAGAGACACGTGCTTTTCTGCTGTACTGCCTGGATTTAGCGATGAGGGATTTAGGGATTGTTTCCTTTACTATACCTGTGCTTAGACAATACACTTAGTGACTGGATATGGTGGCTCATGCCTGTAATCCCAGCACTTTGGGAGGCCAATGTAGGAAGATGGCTTGAGCCTGGGAGTTTGAGACCAGCCTGGGCAACATAGCAAGACCCCTAGCTCTACAAAAAAAAAAAAAAAAAAAATTCTCTGGGGATGGTGATACAAGACTGTAATCCCAGCACTTTGAAAGGCTGAGGTGGAGCCGGGCTCGGTGGCTCAGCCTGTAATCCCGCGCCTTTGGGAGGCTGAGGTGAGTGGATTGCCCAAGCCCGCGGGTTCGAGACCCGCCTGGGCAGCGAGACTTCATCTCTACAACAAATCAAAAAATCAGCCGGGCGTGGTAGCGCATGCCTGTAATTCCGGCTACTCGGAAGGCTGAGACGGAAGGATCGCCGGAGCCCAGCAGGTCGAGGCTGCGGTGGCCGGGAGCGGCCACTGCACTCCAGTCTGGGCGACAGAGTGAGACTCCAACTCAAAAAAAAAAAAAAAAGAAAGGCTAAGGTGGGAGGATCCCTTGAGCCCCAGGAGATCAAGGCTGCAGTGAGCTTTGATCGCGCCACTGCACTTTAGCCTGGGATACAAAGCAAGACTTTATCTAAAAAAAAAAAATACGCTTGGTTTTCTCAATAACCCACTTCTCTCTGAGACTTGTTGGACCATTTTCACACATATTTTCATCTCTCCATCGTCTCCCTGAGTGGGTCAGGAAGTTATTCTTTGCATGCTTTCCAAAATGATAAGGCTTCAGGTAGACTTTCAAGTGATAGAAGTCATTTGAACAGAATTAAAATGTTCCACCTGATGCCTTATATAGGGCTGTGAAAACATCTCAAGCAAACATATTTTCAGTTGAATCCGAATCTTTAAAATGTGCGTTTGCTTAACTCACATTCCGCCAACCACCTCCTTTCGGCTATTTTTACTTCAGGAGAACATCGGTCTAAGAAATTAGAGATATCTTCTTGTAGCAAATACTTTCAGAATGTCTCCATAAACACAGACTCCCATGACAACCAAAAAAAAAAGAGGAAAGGAAGAGGAAGCTCACTATCTTAAAACTTTTCTGCTAAAAACTATAATACAGCCGGGCTCGGTGGCTCAACCTGTAATCCCATGCCTTTGGGAGGCTGAGGTGAGTGGATTGCTGAGCCCGCGGGTTCGAGACCCGCCTGGGCAGCGAGACCTCATCTCTACAATAAATCAAAAAATCAGCTGGGCGTGGTAGCGCGCACCTGTAATTCCGGCTACTCAGAAGGCTGAGGCGGAAGGATCGCCGGAGCCCAGCAGGTCGAGGCTGCGGTGGCCGGAAGCGGCCACTGCACTCCAGTCTGGGCGACAGAGTTGAGACTCCAACTCAAAAAAAAAAAAAAACAAAAAAAAAAAACTATAATACAATATAGATAGTATTTAAATTTTTATATTTTATAACTGACAAAAAGAATGATCCTTTGTTTAAAAGTTCTTTCTACTACTCTATGTTATCGCCAAACTGGTACAAAGATATTGGTAGAAAATATCGATCCAATGGATGAATTGATTGATTGACTTAATAAGTTTGACTTAATGAGTCTATATGTTGGAAATTGTTTTGACTATTTCCACACACTTGAGTCTTTCAATAATCTGCATCTAGCCAGGCGCGGTGGCTCACTCCTGTAATCCTAGCACTTGGAGGCGGAAGCGAGAGGATTGCCTAAGCCCAGAGGTTCAAGACTAGCCTGGGCAACTTGGGAAGACCTTTTCTCTACAATAATTCAAAAAATTAGTCAGGCATGGTGATATGTGCCTGTTGTTCCAGCTACTTGGAAGACTGAGGCGGAAGGATCGTCTGAGCCCAGCAAGTCGAGGCTGCGGTGGCCGTGAGCGTGCCACTGCACTCCAGCCTGGGCGACAGTGACACGCCAACTCAGTAATAATAATAATAATAATGATAATAATCATCGTTACTCTTTCTTCCAGTGAGATTCCTAGGCTGGTGTGTCTCTCTATGGCACAGTGAGGGAGGAATTGACACGGTGTGGGCCAAAAGACTCATCTATTTTTCCCTTACAAGTAATTCACACTTTAACATCACTGATTACCACCAATGGTTTCATTCTAAAAGGAATTTCACATTTATTTTGCTACTTGGGTTCAAAACTCTGGTGAAAAGAAAAGTTTACTGTTTTTTTGAGTGAGAGTCTCACTCTGTTGTCCAGGCTGGAGTGCAGTTACACAATCATGGCTCACTGCAGCCTCGACCTCCTGTGCTCAGGTGATCTTTCTGCCTCAGCCTCCCAAGTAGCTGGGACTACAGGTGTGTGTCATGACACCCAGCCGAGAAGTTACTATTACTTGCCATCCTCAGTTCCATTTGTCTCATTATGATCTTGAAGTTGTTTGGGAGGCTGAAGCAGGAGGGTTGCTTGAGGTCAAGAGTTCAAGATTAGCCTGAGCAACATGGTGAGATCCATCTCTACAAAAAATTTAACAAAACAAAACAAGCTTGAAGAAAAGAATGTTGTGTGACAAATACCACAAAGCACATCCAACATCATCCCCTCACCCCACTCCCACCATATTATGTTTCCCTTTTCTGTATCCTGGGCAAAGAACATAAGAATTTTCCAACACAGTAGATTCTCCGTATGTGTCTGTTCCCGGGGGAGTTTACAAATCACAGCTGGGGGGTACATTTTTTAACTCCACAAATCACCACAGAATCATCTTCTGACAGGTTTGCAGCTAAAGTGACTTTCAGCCAATTCTGGGATGATTATTTTATTTATTAGGAGTGGCTTTCAATGCCCTGGGATTATCCTGTTATCCAAGAACACCATGCAGTGTGCAGTGGTTTTTTTAATTAAATCGCTTATTATGCCATCTATTTTATTCTCTGTCTGATGTTGTGTGCGATTTAGTATAAGAGATACAAGTCTTCACCATTCTTGTCTCTTCAAATTAGCTATTCTGCCAGAGGAGTTCCCACAAGATCTTTCATAGTATCCAACCTTAGTAAGAGAAAGTTTGAAATAAACTGAATATCCAAGTAAAGGACATTGGTCTGATAAATTATGGTAAACAAAATAGAATGTTAAGCATCTATTAAGAAAGATGTCTGAAGAATATTTTAAGTTATGGAAAGTTCATAATGCTATAGTGAATATTCTTGTATTGTACCATGTATACCTATGCAAAAAAATTCTGTAGGAGATATCTTTAGAAATGCAATTGCCCATTCAAGAAATTTAATTATTCTACATTTCATACATATTAGTGAGAAAAACTTCAAAAAGATTGTACAAATTTATAATTACAAAGCAACCATCAATTGGATGGGATTTTTCCAAGGGACATTTTTAATCCATTCAACTTCATCTTGGAACAGCCAGAATATTATAAAACACCAGTTTGTCTTTTCATTTAAATATGTATCTTTTTTTCTGGAAAAATGTGTAGAGAAGCTGTATGTAAAAGTCATCCTATAGAGCTCACATCAATCAGTAGTAAGGGCATGTATTATAATGCATTATAAAAACATATCATTGAAAACATGTTTTGCTTTGTTTTATTTCAACATCCTAAAAGCATTTGTCTGTGTAAAAACAACCCAGCTTTGGATCTAAATATTATGTGTCACTCACATGTTCCAGCCTCAGTTTTCTTATTTTTAAAACAAGGGGTTGGGTTCTAAGGTCCATTTTAGATCTAACAATGCTATGATTTCACAATCTCTTTCATCAACTGATTGTAATAACCAGGAGACCCTTGTTTTCTCTCTTAAGAATGGCATCTTGTGTCATAGGTCGTGTTTAATGCTCACAAAAGCCCTTTGGGGACTCAGTATCCTTGTGCCCGTTTTACATAGAAGAAACTGAGACATAGAAAGGTTAAGTAACTTGTCTGAGGCAATGGAGCCAGGGGTGTCAGAGGAGCTGAACTGCAATTCCAGGTAGCTGGGATGGCAAAGCCACATTCTTTCTCTGTCCCTCCCTTCCTTCCCCATCATTAACAGATAGAAGCGGATGTCAACGCAAACCCTTCAAAATTTTGGACAGTGCATGTCCTTGCTTGGACTGTTTATTTCTGTGATCTAAGGGAGACGATTCTCAAGTTATATCCCATTGAATATATAAATCCAAACATGTTTATCCTCTTTATGCCTTGTGCTTTAAGATTAAGAGTGTGTGTGTGTGGTTTTTTTTTTTTTGTCTTTTTTTTTTTTGAGTTGGAGTCTCACTCTGTTGCCTAGGCTAGAGTGTCCTGGCACAGTCACGGCCACCCCAGCGTCAACCTGCTGGGTTCCAGCGATCCTTACGCCTCAGCCTTCCAAGTAGCAGAACTACAGGCGCCAGCTACTGCACCCAGCTAATTTTTGATTTACTGTAAAGACGAGGTCTTGCCAAGTTGCCCGGGCTGGTCTTGAACCCGCGGGCTCAAGCAATCCTCTCGCCTCGGCCTCCCAAAGTGCTGGGATTACAGGCTGAGCCACCGAGTCTGGCTCTCTTTGTGTTTTTAATTTTTATAGGATGTGTGCTTAGTAGTTCTGGAATAAAGGCAGAAAAGAATCATGGGAGAGGGGTCTCTTTAAGGTCAAATTGAGTTACTTTCTCTGGCAGATCAAGATTAATATACTCTCAACAGAAGAATACTGGTGCCCCACTCAGAAATCTGAACTAGTTCCCTTTTCTTGCTAATGAAGGATCATCACTGAAGAGACTGAAGGGGAGTTTTCTGAATAATGTGAGATAAAGTTCAGAGTAGGCACTTTTCAGCCTTTCCCTGAATCTCCTTTCCATACTTCCCAACCCCTGCCCACATCTCCAGACATGGATAGCTCAAGACATTTTAGCACTCTGTGCCAGCCAAGAGCCCAAGATTCTCTTCAAATCCATGGCACGTTGTAATTTTTTTCACATTACTTGAATGTTCCACATCTCCAAATAGCAAAGAAAAAAACGCTTGCTCTTGCATTTTAAAGTTTCTTGTTGATCTTAATTGTTCTTTTTGTTTTTTTTGGAATCACAGTCTCACTCTGTCGCCCGGGCTGGAGTGCAGTGGCATGCTCCCGGTCACTGCAGCCTCGACCTGCTGGGCTCTGGCGATCCTTCTGCCTCAGCCTTCCAAGTAGCTGAAACTACAGGTGCATGCCACCATGCCCGACTAATTTTTTGATTTATTGTAGAGATGAGGTCTCACCAAGTTGCCCAGGATGGTCTCGAACCCGTGGGCTCAGGCAATCCTCTCACCTCGGCCTCCCAAAGTACTGGGGTTATAGGCATGAGCCACCGCGCCCAGCCTTAATCGTTCTTAAGAAAGCATTGTGTGGTTCTCTTTGAGTCTTCAGTCTTTTTCAGGTGATGAGCATCTCCTTATTCCTAGATTACTCCTTGAATCTTTTAGTACAGGCTCTGGAGCAAACACGTTCGCTCTACCACTTGGAGAAAGTTATTCAACTTCTTGGAATCTCAATTTCTTCAGTCATAAGAAGAAAAGAATTATAATATCTACATCAAGGGGCTTTAATGTTAAACCAGGCAATAAAATACAAGTGTGGTTTTTTGGACACACAGTCATACCCATTCATATATATATATATTAGAGACAGGATCTTGTTCTGTTGCCCAGGCTGATGTGCAGTGGCACAATTTTGGCTTACTGCAATCTTGACTTTCTAGACTCAAGGAATTCTCCTGATTCGTTGGGGGTTTTTTCCTAAATGTATTGTAGAGACCATCTCACTATGTTGCCCAGGTTGGTCTTGAACTCCTGTCCTCAAGCGATCCTCCCTCCTCAGTCTCCTAAACACTAGAATTGCAGGCGTGAGCCACTGCACCCAGCTTACATATTATCTATAGGTGCTTTCCTGCTACAATAGCAGAGTTGAGTGCTTCTAGGTGTTAAGTGCAAATCTAGATACACACAGAACTCTTAGATAGTATGAAGATAGGGTAAGATGAGATGGTATGAAAGAAGTGTGTGGTGAGGGAGTGAGGCAGAGGATTTCTGGACATTGAAGACCTCTAACCTGAATCCTGCATAGGGCAAGGAGGCAGTGGGAAACAGTTGGCCTATGTATGATGATATGTATTCATTCAGTAAATACAGCCTGAAAAAGTCAAGGAAGATGCCTGCCCTTTGGAGAATAAATTCGAAGACAGATAATCAGCAAGTCAACCAAGAAATGAAGAAGATACTTTCTCAGTGCTATGAAGAATGAAAACCAAAGTGATGTGCTACAGATCACGATGGGGGGATGGGGAAGGCATGCACATTTATCTTGGGTGGTCTGGGAAAGCCTCATTGCACAGATGGAAAGCTTGAGCTGGGACAAGAATAACAAAAGAGAGCCAGCCAGGGGAAGAATTGAGGAAGAAAGATTCACAGGCTGAGGGCCAGCAAGTGCAAAAGCCCTGGGGGGTGGGGAGACTGCTCCCGGTATTGCAAGCAAGGAGAGAAGACCTGTGTTGACTGCTGGTTGGTCACAGAGTGTGAGCAATGGAGAAGGTTGACGAGGCCCAACCCATAGGCCGTATATTGTTGGAGCTTATTGTCATGCAATGAGCAGCCCATGAAAGGTTTGGAGCAAGAAGGGGATGGGATGTGATGATTCATGATAATAATGGTGTAGTACAACTATGTGGTCATTTTTGAACAGTCTTCCAATCGAATTAGGAAAGAAGACCTGGACCAGAGGTACAGACAAAGCAACCCAATCCAGGAACAGATGGGGACGATCGATCAGCAAGGAAGGGCAGGGACTGAGGAGCAGTGGATATGGAAAGCACGGGGGGGGCACTAAGGGCAGGCTGTGGACATGGAGAGCAGGCTTTTGACTCTGAGAGCAGGCGTAGGGACCGAGAGCAGACCTTGGACACAGGGAGCAGGACTTGGACACTGAGAGCAGGTTTTGGACACTGTCAGCGGGTCTTGGACACTGAGGGCAGGTCTAGGGCACTGAGGGCAGGCCTAGGGCACTGAGAACAGACCTTGGAAACTCAGAGTAGGCCTCGGATACTGAGAACACGTCCTGGACACTGAGAGTAGGTATAGGGCACTAAGAGCAGGCCTAAGGCACTGAGAACAGACCTCAAACACTGAGAGCAGCCTTAGGACACTGAGAGCAGGCCTTGGACACTGAGAGCAGGCCTAGGACATTGAGAGCTGGCCTGGGCTGCGGGGTGGGACACATTCTGATTTTATGGTCTTGTATCGGCTTTGCATTAGGGTCACTAATGCTCTGCATTTTGGCCTCCACTAAAAGATAAGAGTCATTTGAGAGAAAACACCCCTGGGAGGACAACAGCTTGTTTACCTGAAATGGAAAATTCCTGAGAACACAACTTGCCAGCTCCCAAGGATTCTAAAATAATGAAGTCAATCTGCATTTCCACCTGGACAAGATCAAGATTGACTCAGCTGAGAGTGAGGCATTAGCCTAGGAGTTAAGATTCCTATTTTCAGCATCAACTCTTCTCAGTTTTCTTTAGATCTTCTAGAAACTGTTGCCACTCTCACTCGTCTCGTCTCATGATTCCATAGGAGTTTGGGCATCAGATTTCCATATCTTGACTTCCTACATGACTTCTGCCATCAAGCTGTTTCTATGCTGAAGCCACAATGAATCAATTCCATCAAACAACTATTCAGTAGAAGGGAAGGGAAGCCAGTCAAGGCAAATATTGGGTGTCAAGTAAATACAGTAACAGGTTTTAAATTATTATTATTATTATTTTTGAGTTGGAGTCTCACTCTGTTGCCCAGACTGGAGTGCAGTGGCCGCTCCCGGCCACTGCAGCCTCGACCTGCTGGGCTCTGGCGATCCTTCCGCCTCAGCCTTCCGAGTAGCCGGAACTACAGGCATGCGCTACCACGCCCGGCTGATTTTTTGATTTATTGTAGAGATGAGGTCTCGCTGCCCAGGCGGGTCTTGAACCCACAGGCTCAGGCAATCCACTCACCTCAGCCTCCCAAAGGCGCGGGATTACAGGCTGAGCCACCGAGCCCGGCTTCAAATTATTTTTTAAATTAAAATTTTTGTAGAGATGGGGTCCCACAATGTTGCGCAGGCTAGTCTGAAACTCCTGACCTCAAGCGATCCTCCCACCTTCGCCTCCCAAAGTGCTGGAATTGCAGGCATGAGCCACTGTGTCTGGCCCAGTAGCAGGTTTTTAATGGAATATATATATTTTTCCCTTTTAATCAGTTGTTTTGTTGTGTACACAGAGCTTCAATCAGCAGTAGCATTCCCCTCTTTCGCCAACCCGGACCTCCTTCCAGGTTGCTCTGTGGACCCCTCCATGTTGATTTCCCTGCTTGGGACTCCATGCTACAACCCATCTACAATCTTGGAATTGCAGCATACCTCAGGAAAGGGGATCTGGAGTGTATCTGAAGTCATGACAAACAACTTCCTCTCCCGTCGCTGATAAAAAAAAAATGGGCCTGCGGGTCCCTTAGAAAGGAAGGTGTAAACACCCTGCAAGATAGGAAGTGGTCTACGCACAATGCGGGTCTCTATCCTTCACTGAACAGTGCTGGTCAACTAGACAATAGCGAATATCAAATCCACCCAGTTTGCCAAGCCAGCAGTTGTCTGGCTTCACACTCCGTATCCTCAATGGAGGGCATAATCTTCAAGGGGTCGAGTCCCTTCCCACGCATTATAGGATCTTTCCTTTTTTCTTGTCCCTTTACTCTTTCCACGTTTTATCCAAATTGTTCTCTTTTCTTTCCCTCCAGGGGAGAATGGGAGGATGGCCGGTGCCTGTTTCCAGTCTTACAATGAGTACTACCCGTTGGTGTTTACACTTGAGAGGGAACCCATCTCTGAGGCCTGTTCGTTGGAGGGAAATGCCTGTTTTCCTTTGATTCAATAGGCAGCTGATGAGTTTTCCATCCCTTCGAATTTCTGTGAGCTGCTGCCACGTCCACAGGTGGGAGAGCTGATACTCTTTCCATTGCACAAGAAGACTTTCTGAATTCCTGTGTGGATGGTCACTTGTGAAGGCTGATTGGAATTTGAAAATAATTTAGAACTTTGTGTGTGTGTGTGTGTGTGTGTGTGTGTGTGTGTGTGTGTGTGTGTGTAAAAAGAAGATTTGATTGTCATGACATCACAGGTGCTGGGAGTAAGTCTCGTAACTAGGAGAAAGGGTGGCCTCCTCTGTCCCTTGACTGGCCACATTTAGGAAAGTTGGTGGGAAGTGGAGCTGCCTCCACCTTCTCACTTTGGCTTCTTTGAAAATCTTTTTTTTTTTTTTTTTTGAGTTGGAGTTTCACTCTGTTGCCCAGACTGGAGTGCAGTGGCCGCTCCCGGCCACCGCAACCTCAACCTGCTGGGCTCCAGCGATCCTTCAGCCTTAGCCTTCCGTGTAGCCGGAATTACAGGCGCGCACTACCACGCCCGGCTAATTTTTTGATTTTATTGTAGAGATGAGGTCTCGCCTGCCCAGGCGGGTCTCGAACCTGTGGGCTCAGGCAATCCACTCACCTCAGCCTTCCAAAGGCGCGGGATTACAGGCTGAGCCACCGAGCCCAGCTGAAAATCTTTTTAACAAGGAAAAGATGTACAGATCATAGTACAACAGATCATAAGAGTCACCTTTGCCATCTTCTACAGATCATGATCGTAGGCCATTCTATAAAAATGAGAGAGAGGGAAAGATATGTAGGAATGAATATAGAAAGCCATTGTATTTGCAAGGCCAATTCAATCTGGGCTGCAGTATTCACAGCCATGAAGTACTAGTTAGGTTATTAGTCAGTGATTAGAGAGATGCAAAAGCTGACTTGAATACAAGACCCTCAATCACTTGGACACATGTTTAATTCCCTGTAAGAAAGCTGCAGAAAATCTATGACCTAAATCTCCAAACTCGGGTATTTCCAAGGAAACCACCAGACTTCCCCATTATCTTAGATTAAACACAATTAATAAAATGCCTAACAGGCCCCAGAGGCCTTTTGTGTAATGAGATCAACAGCAGGACAGTCATCATCAACAACAGTACAGCATCTGAGATTTATATCTCTCTCCAACCAAGACCTTCAGGCTGAGGAACATATCCAAGAGGAAAGAAAAAAGAAAGAAGAAAACAAACAACACCAACAAAACTACTGATGCAATTGAGAACTTAGGATCTTCCCAAAGGCAAACAGCTGAACCCACTCAACAGTGAGACTGAAAGGAACCCATGATGTTTTAATAAAGTATGGGGTGTATCAATTACATTATGTGTTTTAATAAATGCGGGTTGGTATTATCAACCCTGTTTTACACATAGAGAAACTGAGACTCTGAGAATTGTGAACAATTCTGAGCTCTAGAAGATTGCAAGGCCAGGACTTAAACCCAGGACCTGGGCCTCTAGATTGTAGAGTTTATGCTGTCTACTTAATAGTCACATTTTCATAGGCTCCCTGGTTAGAGATGATTTCACATACAATTTAATTTATTTATTGAGACAGGGTCTCACTGTCATCCAGCCTGGAGTGCAGTGGCACAATCATGGCTTATCACAACTTCCAAATCCTGGGCTCAAGCAATCCTCCTGCTTCAGCCTCCCAAGCAGCTGGGATTACAGGTGTGTGCCACCACACTCGGATAATTTTTCTATTTTTTTTTTGTAGAGACAGGGTCTCGCTGCTGGTCTCAAACGCTTGGCCTCAAGCAATCCTCCAGCTTCAGCTTCTCAAAGTTCTAGGATTACAGGCGCCAGCCACTGCACTCGGTGATTTCACATATAATTATTTTTAAAGTAAGGACGTGTGTGTATGGGGTGGGGGGTTGAAAATGTGGCTCAAGTGTATCTAAAAAGGAATACAGTTCATCGGCGTGCCAGGTAATGAAACAATCAGAGCATGAACATGAACTAGTAAATCACCAAGTACATGAAACACAATTGACTACACCCTCTGGAAAAAAGGTGATGCCCACACAGAAAGAATACCAAGCAAACAAACGATATGGTTATGTCAAGAAAAGGTCAACACCTCATGTTTCTTCTCACTTTAAGCAGTTATTCCTCCTTATGACATATCCCTTCACTCTGAGCTGAAGCAAGTTTATTGGTTGGGTAAAAAACAGAGGAAAGACAGTAGTAACTGACATTCTATTTATTTGTTTGTTTGTTTATTTATTAAGTTTTTTAGAGACAGGGTCTTGCTCTGTTGCCCAGGCTGGAGTGCAGTGGTGTGATTATTGTTCACTGCAGCCTCAGCTTCCTGAGCTCAAGCACTTCTCTTAACCTCAGCCTCCCAAGTTGCTGGGACTATAGGCACTTGCTACCATGCCCGGCTAATTTTTAACAATTTTTTTGTAGAGATAGGATCTCAATATGTTGTCCAGGCTGGTCTGGAACTCCTGGATGCAAACGATCTTCCCGCCTTGGCCTCCCAAAGTGCTGGGATTGCCAGGTATGAACCATTATACCTGGCCTAACATCCTTTTTTAGACTGAGAACCTAACTTGGGGCGAATCTCCAGGATTTCAGTGACAGAGGTTACTTTCTTAGTAAACAGCCTTGGGGATTCTTCCTTATGTCTTTCATGTGTTTGGTGTTCTTCCTCATTTTATTAATAGCATATGTTGGAAGAGAAAACCTGCTTGTTAGATATGAAGATAAGCTTACAAAGAGAGGTTGGGAGTTGGAAGGATGGGAGGTGAGTACCTAGGCATCTTAGAAGACAGGATCAGAATTCAAAGGAGATCAGAGGAAACTGAAAAAAGGTACATAAACCAAAAAGGACAATAAATGCTTGCCGAATTAATAATAAAACAATGTAATAAAACAATAAAATAAAATAATAAACAGGATGTCAGTTCTTTTGGGGAAAAATAGAGATGGAGAAGCTGGTTATAAAGCAAAAGGTCTATGGATCATAATTGTGGTACATTTGCTTCTAACATAAAAACCTAGGAGGGATCATGACAAGCATGAATGTACTTTATAAGACCAGTTCATTGAGAGCCTACTTTATTAATTCTGTTAAGATCCTGATGAAGTAGAAAAAAGGAAAATGAGAATCAAAATAATGAGTTCACCTGTCTGTTGGGCATCAAAGGGTAGTTCCTGATTGATGCATTAAAATGTACTCTTTCTGCATTTTTCAGCTTTATTGAGGCATCATTGACACGCAGTAAACTGCTAATATTTAAAATGTGCAATATGTTGAGTTTTGAATTATACACACACCTGTGAAACTGTCCCCAATCAAGATGATCAACTTATCCATCATCCTTAAAAGTTTCCTCACATCTCCTGCTGATCCCTCCCTTCCACTCCCTGTACCCAGGCAACTGACCTACTTTCTGTCACTATAAGCTATATGTTATAGACTCTAAACACAATCATTCAGTAGAACTTCCTTTTAATCAAGCTTCTTTCACTCCGTGTAATGTTTTAAGAGTCGTGTTGTTGCAATTGTTGATATTTTATTTATTTTTATTCCTAGATCATATGTCATACAGTTTATTTTTTTGGTGATTAATTATTACTTCCCTGGATAAATTAGTCAGTTGACACATTCTCTCTCTCTCTCTCTCTCTCTTTTGATTTAGGGTCTAGCTCTGTTACCCAGACTGATTGCAGGGATAGGATCATAGCTCACTAAAGCCTCAAACTCCAGGCTCAAGCAATCCTTCTACCTCAGTCTCCTGAGTAGCTGGCACTGCAGGCATGTGCAACCATGCCTGGCTAGTCTTTTAGTTCTTAGATAGGATCTAAGACACAGTCTTTAGACAGGGTCTCGCTACGTTGCCCAGGTGACCAAAGTGGAGCATCACTTGAGCCTAGGAGATCAAGGCTCCAGCGAGCTGTGATCGCACCACTGCATTCCAGTCTGGACAACAGAGCAAGACCCTGTTTCGAAAATGAGAAAAATAAGAGAAAAAGAAAAAGAGAAATAATAGAACAGGGTAAAGAGCCGTCAGATGTTATCCTAATGATGCAGCCCAGATTTTCACTGTCTATTTCAATAACCATCGAACTGAGTGACTTGACTTGAGCGTAGTTTTCTCATGTCAAACTCACAAGGGCCCCAAGGAAATCAACTTCCAGCAGGACTTAAAATGAGGCTGCCATGAGTGACTAGGAGTTAGGGAATGATGTCATCTTTCCACTGTACCCCCCTCCCGCCGCAGGTATGTAGTCTTAAGTGTTCAGCTCCAGGAGAAAGGCCAGTGAGTGGCTGCTGCCTCTTCTCAGCCTACTGGAAAGAGGCCACAGAGGTTTACATGGGAAGAACACTCTCCACAAACTCAAAGCGTGGCATATTATGCTGGGAGATGTTCCCTTCCAGTTCCAGATAGGAACCCAGCCCCAAGAATGTGTGTGCTTCGCTCACTCCAAGCACTGGTTTGTTTGATTTGGGGGAGGATAGACAACAAGGGGAAAACAAACTGAAAGCTGGACCAACCCAAGATGTCTTGCTCAAAAACTGATGGTACAGGGCCCTATCCATAACCAAAGAATGTTGGACACTTTCCTCTCTGTGGAAGTGTGTTTGCTTTTAAGCTGAGGTGGTTTTAAGAGAGGGGTATAAGGAGAGAGTCTCTGTAACCAGAGGAGGGGAGCCCTTCCTGCCTGCATTTCTCCTCCAGCAAGACCTGGCTGCCGACAAAGGCAGCCTGGACTTTCTGAGAAACTTGATTTCCTGTTCCCACTGCCTCAGTTGAAGGGAGGACTGGGGTGACTAAGGCGGGAGAGTAGGGGATACTGGTTAGTTTAGGAGTAGCGGGTGGGAACTGTTTGTCCCAACGTGCTTAGAAATGCTTCCAGCAGCAACTGTAAAAATAAAAGTTTAAACTGTAGAAGCTTAGTTCTTTCAACAGCGAATTTCAATGAGAAGATTCTTGAAAGTCTTTCAGGAAGATGAGTTGTTTTGTTTGTTTGCTTCCGTCATTTCAAATATAAAATTATAGACTTTTTATAATACTTTCACTTAGTTCAACTCCCACGTTTTACAGACGATGCAGAGTTCTTTGCTATTCAGTGACAATGGTCGGGGGCGGAGGGATGGGAGCAGGAACAATGTTTCCTGGCTCTGAACTCAGTGCAATTTCCTCCCAGGATTATAGAAAAGTACAATTCCAAATACCAGGATTCAGGGGGAAATTTACTATATGTAAATTACACCTCACAACCTGGCTTTTTGAAAAAAGTATATATTATTCATGCCTCCTCTTGAACCCGGGTCTGTCTGACTGTAAAGCTGGAGACTTCTGCACTCTGCCTCTCAGCGTTATTGCCACTCCTGTGAATCCATGGTCCTGTCGTGGTTTGTTTGAGGAGGAAGATATGGACTGAATAAACTATACAGCACAAAGGCATAAACCACGGGTTTAAGGGAAGAAAAGCTTGCTGAGTCTGAGCCCGACGGGTGAAGAGCTTCTGATGGTGCTGTGCAAATTTCACTTTCAAGTGAAATCAATCACTCTTCGAGTAGAGGGCCTGCCATATCTGAGCCAGTTCCTGCCTGGGGTTCAGAAGAGAAAACAAAACAGTCCAGCCTTGTAATGGGAAAGGGACATTTGGTATTCTCCTTGGCTTCCTGGCTAATTAAAAAGTGTTAATGACATTCAAAGGAAACTTGTCTCCCTCAGTGATCTACAAATAAGAAAGGGCGACAGAAGGTGAGCCAAGGAAAAGACAGGGGCCTCCAGTGAAATGCAGAGCAAAACCAATCAGCTCCAATCATCACCAGAGGGGGACGTGATCTTAATTTACAGAGGAAATAGACACCCCAGTAACTTGGAAAACCATCACAAGCTGAAATCGGGTGGGACCAAGAGCTCTTAAACTATTCCTAGCTGGTTTTCAAACCTCAAAGATTTGTTATTGCAAAACATTTCTCAAACAATAGACTAAGAGAATGAATGGTAGCCTCTTTCTTAATGTCCATATTAAACATATAAAACTAAATTATGAATAATATGTGTACAAGAGATTAGGAAACAAGAAGAGAACAGATAGAGACAATACAGCATTTTAACTGTGAATGGTAACAGAAAATGTCTTATGATACAAAAGATTTCTTTCCTTGATCCTTAATAGTATTCCTTAAGAACAACATGAACATAATATTGTGTTTTGTTCCTTATGAGTATTCTTGATGAGTTTTGCTCCTGTGGTTAAGACAATATCAAATTCAAGAATTAAGATTTTTCACTTTGAGACTGTAAGGTTGCTGGCCAGGACTAATGAATTGAGCTTTCCTGCAGTCTGGGGGGTAGACCAGATATCAGTCTTGGTGTTTCGGGGACTGAATCTTTTCGTTCACCAGTGCTTTGAACTATGCTGCACTCTCACCCTGCACAAAATGACTGCTGAATGAATTTCACTTCTTGAATTTCATTATACTTATTTAGTGGTTCTCTAGTGTCTTTCAAGTGTCTTTAGTTTGTTTTCTTCCTTTTCTGCTTTTGTCACCTTCTCTGATCTCCGGTTTGCTCTGTAGTGTATTTTTGCACGTCAGGTGCCTTTCTTACGTAGCATTACGATATGTTCCAAGGCTGACATAGGCAACAATTTCCAGAGGTTCAAGTTCTTTTTTTTTTTTGAGTTGGAGTCGCACTCTGTCACCCAGACTGGAGTGCAGTGGCCACTCCTGGCCACTGCAGTCTTGACCTGCTGGGCTCCGGTGATCCTTCTGCCTCAGCCTTCCGAGTAGCCAGAATTACAGGCACACGCTACCATGCCCGGCTAATTTTTTGATTTGTTGCAGAGATGAGGTCTTGCCAAGTTGCCCAGGTGGGTCTCGAACCCGTGGATTGCCGCGGGCTCGGCAATTCACTCACCTCGGCCTCCCAAAGCGCGGGATTACAGGCTGAGCCACCGAGCCCGGCCAGGTTCAAGTTCTTAAAGCAAGAGTCAAAATATTATGAAGGCTGGGGGTGTTCACTAGGACAATACAATGAGTGAAAATAATCACCTGGTTTAGGGACTGGCTGCTTTAAGATATCATTAAGGATATATTCATTCTCGATCTTTAGAAACAACTCACAAGTGTTTGTCTGGACTTGAGTACCAGGCATTTCATGATTCTGTGGTGAATCTACAAAGTTAAGAGACTTGTCAAACAAATGGCTGACAGAATGTTCTGGAAGATGTGCTCTACGTCTTTTTGCAACTCAGGCTTGATCTACCCTGGCACTGAGTTCACCATTGTATGAGCCACATCACTTGAGGAAGAAACAAAGAACAGGAAACCACCATCAAGGACATCAAAAGCATGATGCCTTTTACTGCCTGGCCTCATTTCACACACCTATTTCACCTGCTGCTTCCTTGCAGAGGCCCTGCCTCCACCGGTGCTGACCCCTTTGCTCACACCTTCACTCTCCTGGTCATCATAAGGGCCCTGGAGCCCAGAGAATACAGCTAAGGGTCTCTGGCAACCAACAGGGCCTCATGTTTTACATCATGAAGGAAGAAACAACCAACCTGAGGCTTGTTAGCTATAAACATAGGCCCATTTTCACTGCTATAAAACTCCTTGAAATCCTCTTCCACCTTCTAGCCCAGTAAAGTTAAGGATGGATATGAATTTATCTAGGACTTTTATGTTCCACTGGGCATTTGACTAGTGGATGTGCAGAGTGTCTATTTTGGGCTCAAAAACACGAGGATCCCAGACTCAAAAAGAGCAGAAATGATCATATCTACAGCTCTTTCTCCATCTCTGTGTGAGTACAAGACTGGACCTGGGCCTGCTTCTTTCCTCTAGGCCCCTGCCACTCTGACTCCCTAGCTCATCCCAGACAACTGCCCTCACCCGACACTGGTTCCTGCCTTAGGCATAGACACAGCTATACCCTGAAAACACTGCTCCATTCTGTAGCTCAGCTACCACAGCCTTTATGTCTCAATTATTTCCATTGCTGGTTTGGAAGCCATCTTTCCCTGACAAGTCGGCCCACCTTTATATCCAAGGGTTCTTGGTAATATGAAGGGAATCCCTAATTCCCGACACTGATCACCACCAGCTGTCCTCTTTTCCCCCACAATCCACTTGGGACCCAAATTAGCCAATGAGACATCTTGGGCAATTTTAAGCCATAATTACCTCAGGTTTCCCTCTATTTCAAGCTTAAGATGTGTAACAGTTTAGAAAGAAGACACATTTTGCTGAGGACTTTGTGTAACCAGTCTTACTACTTTATATCCCATCTGGATAAATGTAATTTTCAAATGCTTCATCAAGAATTTCTGTAATTGGAAACACACACACTCCCCAGCTAGCGGTATTCAGCTAAGAATTTAATGCTGGCTCATTTTTCTTTAAAAGAATGTCAAATCAAGGAACAATTCTCCATCACAAAGTGGGATTTGATGTCAGGTGAAGACAAATGGGGATTACAGAGCTACTTCTTTGGCATAACTGCCTAGAAACAAACGGAAAAGGATTCTGCAATATTAAATAGGCACAAGACATTCTTTTTAGAAAACAAAGCATCCAAGTCACAAAACCCCAAAGAAATTATTCTTCTAAACTTTCACTTGGAGCAATTTATCTCTTTTCCTTGCTGGAGTATTTGTGAGATGTCTCTCAGAAAGAAACAACTCAATACCCAAACCATCAAGCCTCTGTAAAGGGAGGAAGTTGATTTGAAGTAGCTGTGAGCTGGGGAAACAGCAAGACTTGAAAATGCATTTTTCACGTAGGTTTTGTGAACTAACCAAAGCCTTCAGAGCAAACATGGTCATTTCAATTTTTTTTTCCACTAGAGGTTATCTACAAAGACCACAGGAAATGTTTAAGCAAATTTAAAGGCTATTTCTCAAGAGTTATTAGGATAAGTACAGTAATTTTGAGACGTGGTTTCTAACAACTGAAGGCCTAGCCTCCTCTCATCCCCAACACCCTACTCCACCCTGTTATGTGAATTAGCTGGCAAGTAATACTCATGCTTCATAACAAACGTAGGAATGACACCAATTTAAAAAATGTTCAGGCTGGGTGTGGCGGCTCATGTCTGTAATTCCAATGCTTTGGGAGGCTGAGGTGGGCTACTTGAGGCCAGGAATTCAAAACCAGTCTGAGAAACACAGTGAGATTCCATCTCTACAAAAAGATAACTAAAAATTTAACCTGGCATGGCGCATGCCTGTAGTCCCAGCTACTAGGAAGGCTGAGGTAGGAAGATCACTTGAACCTGGGAGATGGAGGCTGCAGTGAGCTATGATTGCACCAATGCCTGGGTGACAGAGCGAGACCTTGTCTCTAAACAAAACAAAACAAAATAAACAAAAAAAACCCTTTAAAATATGTTCACTCTTATATTGCTCTCATTGAGAACTAACTAATTGAAAGAAATGTACTACCTGGATTCCTAGAGGGACAGACAGATGGGCGGACATGTGATAAGCAAACGTCAGTGGTGGATTCCAGGTGGTGAGAACATGAATGTTTTTCATAGATCTTTTTCAATTTTATTGCATGTTTGAAATTTTTAATAATAAAATGTTAGGAAAAAAATCTACTGCTTATTTTGAAAATGTCTAGAAATCTAAGATGTGATCAGTGGACTAAAGACTGCACATCTACACCCTGTAGCCTGAAACAGTGATCTAAGCTCTAACAGCCAAATCAAATTGCTAATTTACCAAACGAGACAGCACAGGAGATGGAAGTTCCTCTACTGATAATCCTCTAGATGTCTGATTGCTTCATGTTTATTTACATCCAGCATTTTTTTCAATTCTTAGCCTCTTAGCAAAAAATTTTACTGGAATGCAGCAGTAATTTCTAGACTCTGGCTGTTTAAGAATAAATTACATTCACATTTCTCAGAAAAGCCTGACTGATTTACTTCCCACGAATGCCCTGGCCTATGATCTCCTCTGTGTCAACTCTATCAGGACCATTCTCCATGAGCTTTTCAGGACTCTCTCTAATCTGATGATAATTCCCTCAAGGGCAAGAACAGAGTGTTCATCAATTTTATTTCTCCAATACTCTATGCCATGGTTGGCACCTCGTGGGCTGTCAGCAAGTGCTGCATTGCTCTGTATGTGGATTAATGCTGTGCATATACTCATGTGTAGAGACACAGGCTCAGGTCCTCTCATCAAATGGCCAGGTCAACCGCCCAGTCCTGGGAATTACACGTCAGCTTAGAGCGGATGGTCCCCACCCTGGCACTACCCACTGAGTTTCTGATTAACTATGCTGGGGTGTGGCCTGGGCCTCAGCGCGATAAACTCTCCTTAGGTGATAGAAATGTGCAGGCAGCACTGAGAACTCCTAGACTAGGACTTTACAGGTACCAAGTAGTTTCATTTTCACTCACCTTCTTTCATTTCATTCTCAGAACATTCTACCAGGTCTCCAGGGTTATCTAAGTCGGTGATTCTCAACTGGGGGCGATTTTGCCAGACGGTTGGCAATGTCTGGTGGCATTTTGGTTATTACACCTGAGGATGGGGGTGCTACTGGCATCTAGTGGGTAGAGGCCAGGGAAGCTGCTAAATATCCTACAATACACAGGACAGATTCTACCACAAGGGATTATCTGGCCCTCAATATCAATAGTGCTGACATTGAGATACCCTGGTCTATGGTAACTGATTTGCTAAGGCTTTCTTAGCCAAAGTAGTTTTCTTGATGCTATTTCTCCACACACTATGCCCATGCCCCAAACAAGACAGACAACTCCACAACAGTTTATTCCAGAGTACATCTGAGTCAACTGTTGATGTTACAGGTTGGATTGGCTCCAGCGAATGAGGGACTAACGTTCAATGAGTGTTGCCTTTGTGCCAGGCACGTTATATATAGGGCCATATGTTCTTCCCAGCAAACTTGAGAGATAGAGATTCTCAATTCGTAAACTAAACTCATTACACAAGGTCACACATTTGATTAAGGGTTTGAGCCCTAAACAAGCCCAAGACAAGAAGTTGCCTCAGATCCCTAATAGGTTGCTTTAATGTAAAATTAATAACCCCTCATGTTTCTTAAACCTCCTTGTTGGAGAAACTCAAGCCTAATTCATTCTTCATCTTCCTTGGTCTTGCAGAATGTGATTGATGTATAATAGAAGCCTAATCATTAACAAGACATACTGGTCCCTACCCTTGTAATCCCACCCTCCTCTACCCCACCAGGAATCCATAAAATACCTTTTAAAAAAGTGTTGGCCAGGCGTGGTGTCTCACACTTGTAATCCCAGCACTTTGGGAGGCCAAGGTGGGAGGATTGCTTGAGCCCAGGAGTTCAAGACCAGCCTAGACCACATAGCAAGACCCTGTCTCTACAAAAAATAAAAATAAATTAGCTAGGCATGGTGGCATGTGCGCCTCCCAGCCATTTAGGAGGCTGAGGTGGAAGGATTGCCTGAGCCCTGGAGGTTGAGACAGCAGTGAACTGTGATCATGCCACTGCACTCCAGCCTGGGTGACAGAGTAAGACCCCAAATCAAAAAAATAAAAATAGTCACTTTTGCATTGTTTTTGCATTATCATAGCCACAGCTTATCTTTGTTGTCATGGATAATTGAGGCCACTGTGTGGGAATGGCAAGTTCTGAGTAATCTAATGATAGATCTATTAATATACTATTAAATGTCACAGTTAAAATAGAAGGCATGGTACTTACGCAGAGTATTGTCAGAACTAGTACTATTCCTGGCATAAGGTTTATACTTAATTAATGTTTGCTGGATGAACCAATGAAGTGATTAGGTGAATCAGAATAGGAAGCAACAAATTAAAGGGATTTATAGAATGGAAATCCAAGAATGTTTTTTGTTTGAGATAGATGCATTCTCTAGTGGTAATTCAAAGAGCTAATGCTGACTTCCATTTTATTATTAAAGCACAAATAGAGCACATCAATATTTATTTTCTCTGCTTTATTTTGACATCTAATAGTGTCATCAAATATCATATTTGTTAGGTTAAAATATTCCAGTGAGGCCTCCAAATGTTAGGTCAGACCCAGTAGGAGGTGGTGCGTGATCCAGTGCCACGCAAAGAATTGCACAGAAGTTAGGCTAATTTATTTAGAAAGTAAATTAGAGAGAGAGAGAGAGAGAGAGAGAGAGAGAGAGAGAGAGAGAGAGAGAGAGAGAGAGAGAGAGAGATAGGAGATTCACCTCCCCAAGGTAATAGAGGGGGCTGAAACTAGAAAACATGGCCTAGCCATACCTGGGTGAGCACGTGGCCTGGTCAGTGCTTAGCAAGGCAATGGCAAATGGCTGCTTCAGGTTGAACTCTTTTCAACTTTCCCTCTGATGGGGGGTAGGTCGTTAAGGTGATTGGGTGGTGTTCTGCTCCACGTCATCACAGTGGGCAGGTAAGCACAGGTACTTACAGGCAGGTACCTGTGCAGGTAAGCACAGGTACCAACAGGCAGATGGGTGGGTTAGTCACATGACTGCTGCCATGTTGATGGGGTCTGTCATGACGGTTTCTCAAAGTGTTGATTAGGCTAACTGGTTTACAAATCAAGCTGGGCAGGGGGTTGTAAAGCAATTATCAATAGCCATCTCTGAGAAATCGGTTCTGTCCTTGGCTAGTGATTAGAGGGTAAATTGAAGTGAACTGCTAGAAAAGCATGACAGATCTAGGCAATGTTAAAATGGCTGCTCATTGACTCTATCTTATGTCCTTTCAAAATTATTTGGATGAATATAATTCTGATATTCACATCAACATTTATAATCTTGTTGGTAGACATTACATGTTTCTTTTTTTTTTTTTTGAGTTGGAGTCTCACTCTGTCGCCCAGACTGGAGTGCAGTGGCCGCTCCCGGCCACCGCAGCCTCGACCTGCTGGGCTCCGGCGATCCTTCCACTCAGCCTTCTGAGTAGCCGGAATTACAGGCATGCGCTACCATGCCCGGCTGATTTTTGATTTATTGTAGAGATGAGGTCTCGCCAAGTTGCCCATGTGGGTCTCGAACCCGTGGGCTCAGGCAATCCACTCACCTCAGCCTCCCAAAGGCACGGGATTACAGGTTGAGCCACCGAGCCCAGCACATGTTTCTTTAAAAGAAGGATGAACAGCTTAAAATAGGAAATATTTTACATGATTAGAGTTTTTAGAATAATTTTTGTGCTTTTGTCAGCATCTGACAAATATCTCCAGGACCAACTTCTCCGTTAGGCGCAGAGCTGAGGGCCCACACAATTAAATCAATTTCTTTTAAAAATAAGAAGGAAACAAGTTAATGCAATTCAGCATGGATTATATCCATTTTTATACTGAGTCATCAAATATAATTTTTAATGTATGTCTATATATTTATTTTTGGTAGAGGAAGAGCCCCACTGAGAGAGAGGTATCTATATTCCAGGAAAGTCAGCCAGTGGTCCTGGATATTACCTCTCAACATGCCACTCTCCTACTGTTTTTTTTATTAGCTTTTGATTTTGATTTTTTAGAGAGCTTTGTGTGATCATCTAAATGACTATCTGGGTTCTTCTGTGGAGGAAGAATGGTAGCTGAGGACATTTTACAATCAATCCATGATGAGGGACTGGCTCAAAGAATGGGGAAGGGGAGAGGCAATTAGTGAAGTGGCAATACACTGAATTGCAGGTCAAAGGTGAGGGGTTAAAGATAACTCTGAGATTTCCAACTCAGGAATGTGGACAGATGAAGGTGCAGTCATTCAAGAGATCTCAAGGAAATATCACGAGACCAGAGATGGCTGCTGGGTCTCATGGAGAATGGGACTAGAAAGGGCTAAAGCTGACCCTGGCAGAGTTGAAGGAAAAGGAGCCAGCACTACACACTGTGCCACAGCAGGCAGAGAAAGAAGGACATGCTGGAAAGCTGCATTCAGGAACCAGAAGAGGATAAAGTTTTTAGAGCTGTAGAGAGTTTAGTAGATTCAAAGACCTTGGAGGGATCAAGGAGGTTGAAGCTTGGATAGCCATCTGCAGCTTTGACCATCAGGAGGTTGCCTGAGTTCTTTGCCTGGTACTTTCTGAAGTGTGGCATAGGGAAAAGCCAGATTGCAGTGGGTAGAAGATAAGGAGGTAATTCCTCTCTCCAGGGCCAAGACATTTTAGAAAGTAAGTTGAAGAACAGGAATTCAGTGGCCAGGGAAAGAGAACAAGCTGATGTTTTTTGTTTTTCTCTTCTATTTCTCAAAATTATACTTTGACAGCCAGAGAGAATGAAGTATAATTATCTAGACCAGGGATCAGCAAACTATGGTCCCTGGGCCAAATCCGAATTGTTGCCTATGTTGGTAAATAAAGTTTTATTGAAACAGCCACACCCATTATCTTATGTATTGTCTATGGCAGCTCTGGCACTTAAATGGCAGAGTTGAGTAGTTGCAACAAAGACTGTCCAGCAAAGACAAAAATATTCACTATTCGTCCTTTTTTTAAATGGCATGATAATTTATTTATATTATTGTATTTTTTTTTTTTGAGTTGGAGTCTCACTCTGTCGCCCAGACTGGAGTGCCATCACAGCCCGACCTGCGGGCTCCAGCGATCCTTCCGCCTCAGCCTTCCAAGTAGCCGGGAAATTTCAGGCATGCGCTACCACGTTCGGTGATTTTTTGATTTATTGTAGAGATGAGGTCTCGCTGCCCAGGCAGGTCGCGAACCCACGGACTCAGGCAATCCACTCACTTCAACCTCCCAAAGGTATGGGATTACAGGCTGAGCCACCGAGCCACCGAGCCCGGGTATATTATTGTATTTTTTTTAAATCGGGTTTCACTCTGTCATCCAGGGTGGAGTTCAATGGGATGATCATGACTTA
>JAPVLO010001646.1:0-107103 GCA_027257055.1 Cephalopachus bancanus | reverse complement strand
TATTTTATAGCAGGGTTCAGTTCTCTAAAATGTTTATAAAACTTTAAATTTAGAGGATGGGAGAGAGAACAGAGAGGCAACAGACAGGTGTTACCTCAAAAGGAGAGACTTCTGGAGAATATGAACGGGTTCAAATTTGTCAGCTAATTTCACAGATGAGAGCTACACACTCAGGGCACATGACCAGCACCACCACTCAAGGCCTTCCATCTAGAAGGGCCGACACTTTGGGCTGAAAGTCCTGTGGCCACTATCTTGAAATTCTTAATAGTTTTATCATGGAATCCATGTTTTATAAGTGATGTGCTATGGGGCAAAGGAGCATGTCATAGGGGCTTGCAGTCTCGGTTCATTCACAGTTTCACCGCTTCCACCAGATGGGCATGTGGTCACCCAATTCCCCATCCCACTAGCCTCCTCCACTCCCCACCAACTAATGACTGCTGCTGCCTTCAGCTCCCAGTAGGGGTCTGAGTGAAAGTAGGGTGAGTAGCAGTGTACTTGGGTTTATACCTCCCAGGGTGTCTTGGGTGGGGGCATGGAGATAGCTACCTCGGTGTGTTTGGTGGGTGACTCAGTAAGGGTAAGCCTCTTATCTATCCCTGACCTGGACCCAAAGGTTGCAATGTACTTGGACGTCACTGTCCCTCACGGGTTGAGGCAGTGGGCCTGTGAACAGGAGAGAGGCCTCTCTCAATTTCTCTGCACTCCTGGCCAGGCACAACACATCAGTCAATGACTGGAGAGGAGGGGAACCCAGGAGCTGGCGGGCCATATGAGCACTAAGTCACAGGGTGGCACCTGCAGGCACCTGTGAGGGTTTACGCTAGCCCTGTGAGTACCCCATGCCTGAGGGGGCATGACATTACACAGAAAACAACAAAAAAAAAACCACCTTGACAGGTAGACAGAGATTGAATGAGGGAGGGCAGAAAAAGCTTTATATTTCTATACTTTTAACGGCAATTTTTTGTGTGCTTTTTTGAACAAGAGAATCCTACATTTTCATTCTGCACTGGGCTCACAAACTGTGTAGCCAGTCCTGTACAGAGGAGATTTTGAGTTTTGAGGGCTCATCCCTTATACTTGAAGGGTTATAATTATGCCCTTCTTCAAAAGGTCACTTGGAACCGAGATGCTGGATGATCACGCAAACACAGACACTTTGTTTGAGCTCTCTGAGTCCTATTCTCCAAACCAGTAAACTGATCTGTTACATTTCATATTCCAGATAAGACTGGAAAACTACAAAGGATACAAGGAAGGCAGTTCCAACTTTTTCTTCATTTATATTTAAAACATGAGGCTTCTGTTTTAATCATGTAAGAACCTCCAAAGGAATCACCTTGGAAACTAAGAGAATATGATCATTAAAATTAGCTAGAAGCAAAGATTCTTCAGAGCAGTCAACCTGGCTCCAAAACCTTTTCATTACTCTTTATGAAGGAAATTTCTCCAGTAACCATAATAAACATGAGGCAAGAGAAACAATGTCCACTGCAGGATTTGTAAAAGTAGGCAATCAAATTTGGATTAAAAACTCATTTCAGTATTCACTTAGAGTATTGTATGTTTCATATACTTAAGAGTAATTCACAAAGAGAATACAAATGTGTTGTAATCACATCTTTTTTTTTTTTTTTTGAGTTGGAGTCTCACTCTGTCACCCAGACTGGAGTGCAGTGGCTGCTCCCGGCCACCGCAGCCTCGACCTGCTGGGCTCCGGCAATCCTTCCGCCTCAGCCTTCTGAGTAGCCGGAATTACAGGCGCGTGCTACCATGCCCAGCTGATTTTTTTTGATTTATTGTAGAGATGAGGTCTCGCTGCCCAGGCGGGTCTCGAACCCGCGGGCTTAGGCAATCCACTCACCTCAGCCTCCCAAAGGCGCGGGATTACAGGCTGAGCCACCGAGCCCGGCTAATCTGCTTTTTTTAAGAGGGAAAAAGGTGCTCCACTGCTGTAAATTGATCTGCTAAATGAAAATGCAAGCTTTTTCTTAATAGTTTCTTCTTTTAAACACCATAGGACATGTGTCCCTTCAGGTTGAAACTTGGCAATCTAAAATTATCTCATAAAACTACCAAATGAGTTTTTCCTAAAATTCCATTCATTCTTTTCTTTTGAACAGAGATGAAAAAAACACCTGGTACTTTCTTATACTTCTTGAGGAAAAATACCATTTTTAAAAGGACAGAGGGGGAAAACTGTAGAGAATTTTGGCAGAAATGAAGACCACAAAATAGATAAAAGTATTTGGGCTCCACATGGTAGCTCATGTCCATAATCCCAGCACTTTGGGAAATCAAGATGGGTGGATTGCTTGAATTCAGGAGTTAAAGAACAGCCTGGGCAACCTAGCAAGACCTCATCTCTACAAAAAAAAAAAATCAAAAAATTAGCTGGGCATGGTGGCACATGCCTGTAGTTCCAGCTACTCAGGCTGAGGCAGGAGGACCGCCTGAACTCAGGAGGTCGAGGCTGCCATGCGTCATGATGGTCGTGATCATGCCACTGCACTTCAGCCTGAGCAACAGAGTGAAATCCCAACTCAAAAAAAAAAAAAAAAAAAGTGTTGACCGTTTTTATGCCTAACCCTGAATTGTACCTCACATCTTTAAAATTGAAAAAATTTAGTGTTTGGATATTTGAATTCATAGTTGTAAGACAAGAGACAAATAGTACAAATGGCTGGCAACACAAATACCCTGAAAAGGAATCGAAGTTGCTTAACACTATCAAATCACGTCTTAGAAATCTAAGTCACTCTCTCAGAAAAGTGAAAAAGGGAAAATGAACCACTGAATATATGAGCACATCATAATACTTTTCATAGAATGTTATACTTTTTCTTATCTTTCCTCTTTTTTGTCCAGGCAAGTGTAAGATAAGACACATAATACCTATAATTTGCTTTATTTTCTTATGGCCTTAGATTGAGGGTTTTTGACTTCAGGCTTTCTCTTCCTCTTCATTTTGAAGGGGATACAAACTTCCTCCTCCCACCCTTCCTGCTCTCTTTTTCCTACTCTTAGTTTGGACTTAAACTCCCACCAAATTATCTCCACTTTTTTATACTCCACAGTACACCCATCTCTTCACATAACATTTTCCTGAACCTCATCCTTCATTCCTTCATGTTGCAACTCTTATTCTTCAGTTAAGCCTTTCTGTCATCTCCATTATTGTCAACTTTTGTCTATTTATCACAACTCCTAGAATCTATGAACAACACCATAAGCCAACCAGTCGTTTTTATCACACATACATAAATCAAATTCTTTGGCTCTACCCAGACATCTCCACAAAGTCCCACCCAGCCCTCATCTGCATCACTTAAGGTCATGTGAGATTAAAGAAGGCATAGGATTAGACTAAAAGCTATCTAATCAAGACTATTCTTCACAGACAAGCTACTAAAAGTCAACCTGAGAATAAACTAACAGGTATAAGAGACGCCCACCTCTACTCTGCTTCTTCTGGTTGAAACTCATTATAATACTGTACTTGCATTCTTTCTGAGAATACTTTCCAGCAAACCCAGAAGAAAAAGAATTGAATGACCGCAGGCTGAGAATAGTGATGGGACAATCCATACCCCCAGGAAGGACAGTCATACCTTTGTAATTGCAGTGAAGACCTTTTCCAGAATGGCATTGGGCTGGGCAATTTGTGGTCCACTGGTCTGAATGTTGAGAGCTATGGCACATGGTTTGGCTACAAATCTAAAAGTTAAAAAAAAGCAGGCAGTCAGAAGTTATTTTTTCTATAGCTATTCTTAATACCACCAGTTACACATTATTCAATTGTCCTAATAAAGTGCTATTAGGATTTTATGGGCATACACTGTTAATATTTACATCAGTAGCTGTAACACAGACTTAATATATAGACTTGTTTTTCTTTCCTTTCTTCCCCAGCAGTGACATTAAAAAATAAATCCTTTTAAAACATTTAAACCCCCGATCCTCAAGTTCTAATGAGATTTAGATAGAAGACTATCAGATGAAAATATAAATACATAAGTGAGATATGTAAATAAAAAACTATGAGTTTTAAATGGTGTAACTTATATTCTTCTTACTAACACAGAGCAACAGCCATGTTAGAGTTTTACTGTGGAAAATGTTTACTAAGCATCTAATTACACATGCAGAGAGAGTGCTTTTGATCATCCCTAGTCATAAACATGGCCATTTTTGACTCTATAATCAAAGTGTGCTATATTCAGCCCCAATCCCTTATGCTTTTCTAAGATTCTCTGCTTCGTGGGTATTTGCTTCTTTCTGATAAGGAGCAATGAAGGATGTCAAAGGGCATGATGTACCAGACAAGTTGAAAAGTTGGATGTATTCACAAACATCAGCAAAATGGTTTTTATCCTAAGCCAACACAATGTCCATGTCAAGAAGAATGGGAAGACTCAGTCTCACTTTTGGTCACATTTGTGGTGTGAATGAGGCACTGAAGGAGAGCAGGTGAAATGTGTGGGGCCCCAAAGGCATAGTTACATCTCTAGCAAAGCTGTGTTAAAAAAAAAAAGCACTTAAAATATAAGAGTTCTTTTAGATTAAATGCTCAAGAACTAAGGCTCTGTAAATATTCATTTTCATCAGTAACATTTAACATGTTCTATTAATGCAGAATACTTTAATATAATATGAAAGTATTAGCCAAGTTAATTCAATGTTGGTCAAAGGCAACAACTGATAAATGTACAAATTGTAAGTCTTAGAAGAAGCTTCTTTAATAATACTTGATGAGATTAAAGAAGAGTAGATTTCAAAGAATGTTTTTTTTAAAGCAGGACCAATAAAATTTACATATACAGTACCACATAATATTCTACTGGGTCCTACTTCAAGTAAAAGTGAAGAAATTTATTCAAGCAGGAAAATGGAAGACTGTAAAGAAAAGATACACATGGAAAATGCAACATAATATCTGTTACACGGGGCTCTCTGGCATAAAGTTGGGAAGAAATAATAATCACTCTTTTGCAATATGTAAACCTTCTAGAAACTGGAGTTTTCCCAAAATTTGTGCATTCTTAATTCTTTTTAATGTAGAAATTCAGAGATACAAAAACTATTTATCTCACTTTCTTGACACGTAGTATAACCATTCCCTGATGACACCGGGTCTTCACTATGAACAATAATCATGGTGCTAGAGCTAGTGGTGAAGAAGGAATTTACTGAGCAGTGACCACCAGAGAGAGTCTAGAACTTGTTTTGCTGACATTTCCTGCTTTGTGGTTAATTGCCTCCTCATTTTAAGGTATAAGGATAGAATGTGGGGTGTGAAAAGACAGGAGGTCCAGCAAAAAAGTGAAGAACAAGGTAAGAGAACAAAATTAATTTGGTATAAAGGCCAAAATCAACTCTTTCAATGGTTTTCACCTACTCTTCTCAGTTGGATTCCTACCCAGCCCTCCCCCATCTTCCTCATTTCCACAACTCCAACGCACTGCGTTCAAACTCCCTTTTGGACTTTGTCTTCGTCATCCTTGTAACACCTGCTGGTTTAGTACACAGTCTTCCTTTTCTTCTTCTAGATAGGGCAGAGTCTCAATGCAGGGCTGATCATTTCATCTTTGTACACCCCGTGACAATGCCTGAGCAAGCACAGGAGGTGGTCAAGGAATTTGATCAACTGGTTATCTTCAGTCAATATGTTTCACTGTTGCTACCATGGGGCTGAGTGCTGCTGACAAGTGAACAGATATTCTCTGTGTGCCCCGTAACAATGCTTGGGCAGGCAGCAGGGAAGTCAAGAAATTTACTCAACAGAATCTCTTCAATAGCAACTTCCTCACCTTTGCTACCAGCCTCAAATAATTTTAAAAAGCATTCAAAATTTTTTTTCATTTATTACATGATACAATGTTTTATAGATCCCTCCTTGTCTTTTTAAGCTTCAAATCACTTTCTTAAAACTTTTTTCTCATAATTTTAGGAACAAATATAATAGCATATCCCTTGATCACCAAAACTTATCACATTTCTTTTTTTTTAATTATTTATTATAAAGATGTGGGGTACAATTCAGAGTTAGGTATATAAACATTGATCATGCAGGTACCCTTGTTGATGAGGTATGCCCCTCCGTCTCCTAGCAGTTTTCCTCAACTGCCAATCCCACGCCCCCTCCTGACAGTTTCCCACTACTGCCAATCACTTTCTTATAGCATTATGATTGTGCAAGGTCAGTCTATGAGCGAGAACATATGGAACTCAGTTCTCTGGTTCTGTGATAAATCACTGAGTATGATCGACTCCAAATCCATCCAAGTGGCTGCAAAATCCATGTATTTGTCCTTCTTTATGGCTGCATAATATTCCATTGTGTATATGTACCACATTTTAAAAATCCAGTCCAGCTTCGATGGGCAACATGGATGGTTCCATTTCTATAATCAAAATTATAAAATAAATATGATACTCTGTACACACTTTTTAAAGCAATGCCCAAAGAATAGGGTGGTAAATTTTTCTGCTACTATCTGGCTATGGAGCCCTAGCTGCAGAAATTAACCTCTCTGTGCCTCAATCTCCTCATATGTCAAAAAAAATTGTATAATTACACATGTACATGTATGTGTGTCTACAAATACAAATACATGTTAAAAGACAGTATCATAGTTCTCTTTGCCTAAAATCTCTGACATGAGCCATGGGTAGGGCGTCAAAACATAGCATTTATATACCATGACTCTCCCAGGCCTCAGTTACACCATGCCAAGCTGTGTGCATTCAGCAAATTCTAGAAGTACTATGCAACAAAAAGAGACCAGAAATCAGAGCAGGGACTGAAAAAAGACAAGGGTCATTAGAAAGAATAGCCACTTGTCCCAGTTTGCCCTCAGCCTGGATGCTGGAAAAAAAAAAAGGCCTATTTGGACAATAAATTATGGTGACCCTCACCATCAATCCCAGGCTTGGTTTCAGGTCCACAGTGTATTCTCTATTTAATATATCCAGTACAGAGAGCCAAATACTTCATTTCTAAGATTTAAACAAATTGCATAAAATAGGCAGAGAAAGGGAATCTCAATCCCAAATTAAAGAAGAAAAAAGAGTATATAACTCTTATCTTCCTAACAGATATCCCTGATTATATGAAAATATAGACATTTTGGGTTTATTCTCTAACAAATTTGTGAATCATCTCAAGCATTTTCTTTCAGAAAGCATATTAGATATCAAATAAAACCCATGACATAACTACAACAATTTTATCACCTACTGTCATGGTTCATTACACCATGCAAAAAGCTGGATTTTTTTTTTTTTAATGCTGGCTCTAACAGAAGTTAGCTCACAAAAGCTGTCTTTCACAACATCTTGAGAGAAAGTCAGGGACAGAGAAATGGATAGATGGGGGGTGAAGTAGAGCATCTACAAATATAATAGCTGAAAGGAAATATGTACTTTCTTTTTTTTTCAAGTTGGAGTCTCACTCTGTCGCCCAAACTGGAGTGCAGTAGCCACTCCCGGCCACCGTAGCCTGGACCTGCTGGGCTCCGGGGATCCTTCCGCCTCAGCCTTCCAAGTTGCTGGAACTAACTACAGGCATGCGCTACCACGCCCGGCTAATTTTTGATTTATTGTAGAGATGAGGTCTCACCTGCCCAGGCGGGTCTCGAACCCACGGGCTCAGGCAATCCACTCACCTCAGCCTCCCAAAGGCGCGGGATTACAGGCTGAGCCACCAAGCCCGACTGGAAATATGTACTTTCAAGCCTTGATGGTTACCTCTACAAGGAAATGCTCTCCTAATTACTTTTTTTTAATTAAAGCCTGTAACACCACCTTCAAAATGTGATCAGGGTCTGAGCTCATCCACACCTGGCCTTCTCTCAGGACACAAACCTTCCCAGCTTCCCCGTCCATCCTGGTGGCCCTCCCGGGTCCTACAGCTACAATTTCCACAGGATGACATGTGTGGTCCTCTCTCGTGTGGGCAGGACTGGGCTATAGTGAAAGTCTACATCTCCAGAGCCTTTGTACAATCTAATTTAATCCTCCTTCAGTCAGATGAAGTAGGATTATCATCATCCCCACTTTGCAGAGAGGACCAATGAGGTCAGTTGCATCTGTCTCAGGGAAAGGGAAGCAGAGGATGGCATACTTCTTTTCCAGGAAGGTCAATGTTATAAACATCTCTCCATTCTGATTTATCAGACAAGCTAAGTCCCACATTCCGAGGATTTGGGGACAGACTGTGTGTATGTGTGAGGAATAACAGACAAATTTAACAGAATTTAACTCAGTTTAAAGGTTGACGCTCTTTAAAGTTTAAATGTCCCATAGTGAGAATGCAGATAAATCAAACCACTAGAATTCTTTGAAAGATGTCATAGAATGCTTCTATTTATATATCTGGCACACTGTGGGTATTCAATGATTATCGATGGATGGATGCATGTATGCATGAATGAACAAATCAGCTAAAATACAATGGCAGATAGCTTACTATGTCTTCTAAAGGAACTATATGTTTTAATTCCCTTAAATATCCACATCTGCTCAATGTCATTTGAGACTCAGAGGGTAGGAGACTGACCAAACCAATACAAGAATCCATTTCTATAATTCCCATTGTCCCTATGATGTCAAAGCTGCCCCCAAAGAACACTTGTGTAGGCTCCATCAACCTCTCACTAGGTAGTCTCTGTTTAATATACCCAGTACAGAGAGTCAAACACTTCATTTCTAAGATTTAAACAAATTGCATAAAAATGGCAGAGAAAGGGAATTTCAGTCCCAAATTAAAGGAGAAAGAAAAGAAGAAGCATATAACTCTTATCTTCCTAATAGATATTCCTGATTATATGAAAATATAGACATTTGTTATTCTCTAACAAATTTGTGAATCACCTGTAGCACTATTTTTTTTCAGAGAGCATATTAGATACCAAATAAAACCCATGACATATTATGATCCAACAGACCATGTAAAAAGCTGGATTTTTTTTAATGCTGGCTCTAACAGAAGTTAGTTCACAAAAGCTGCCTTTCATAATATCCTGAGAGAAAGTCAGAGCCAGAGAGATGAACAGATGGCAGGGGGCAGAAGTGAAGTAGAGCATCTACAAATATAACAGTTGAAAGGAAATATGTACCGTCAAGCTTTGATGGTTACCTCTACAAGGAAATGCTCACCTAATTACTTTTTTTAATCAAAGGCAGCACCATCACCTTCAAAAGATCAAACATCTATAAAGTTCTTTCATGTACTATGTTGGAAAGTAAACATAATAATCTACACTTTGAAAAATACTAGTCTCAGTTTAAAAGCAGAGAAAATACCTAGGACATTCCTACTTTTCAATTCTACTTAACAACATGCATTTGTATTTTAAACTTGAGTTAAACATCTGTGAACAAAGTAAGCATGGTGTAGTGGTGTGTCGTGAGGGGTATAAACAAAACATGAAGTGATCCCTGCACTCAAACAAATATACAGTCTGGAAAAGGAGATTATTAAAAAAAAATCTACAGAGTATATGTCATTGTTCTACTTACTTAAAAATATTTAATCAGCCTGGTTCGGTGGCTCAGCCTGTAATCCCGTGCCTTGGGAGGCCAAGGTGAGTGGATTGCTTGAGCCCGCGAGTTCGAGACCCGGCTGGGCAACTTGGTGAGACCTCATCTCTACAATAAATAAATAAAAAATTAGCCGGGCATGGTAGCGCACACCTGTAGTTCCAGCTACTTGGAAGGCTGAGGCGGAAGGATTGCTGGAGTCCAGCAGGTCGAGGCTGAGGTGGCCAGGAGCGGCCACTGCACTCCAGTCTGAGCGACAGAGGGAGACTCCAACTCAAAAAATATATAAATTTAATCATCTACAATGGGTAACATGGCCAGAGACTTTCAGTTTTTTCCAACTGCAGCATTTCCTATACTTTTTAAAAATAGTTGGAAGATTGTGATGATAGACAAACTCTAAACATGTAATAAAGTTGCATAGAATTAAATCACACGTATGCACACACACACACATGAGTACAAGTGAAACTGGGGAGATCTAAGATTGGTAGAGTACATCAATGTCAATATCCCAGTTATGATATCACACTACAGTTTTACAAAATGTCACTATTGTGGCTAACTGGATAAAGAGTACATGAGATCGCACTATATTACTTCTTGAAACTGTACTTGAATTTACAACCATCTCAATAAAGATTCCAGTTTTAAAAATAATTGGGACATTCTGTTTTTGTTGTAGAGAAATAAGCTCCTAACAAGCAGATCTTTCAGCTTTAAAAACTTTGCACAACATACCAATACCACCCCCCCCCACACCACCAACAAAAAAACCCTGAGGACTAGAGACTGAATAAAAGTAAATATACTTTAGAGGGGAGTCAAAAGTTGGAACACGCAATCAGCAAAAAATAACCTGTCTGTTCATTTATGTCATTGTTCTGCAGCTCTACCCTGAGCCAGACACAGTCACAGCAGCAGGTAAAACTCAGATAGAAAAACACATCCTCTTTCTAGATAGGAACCAGGAAAAGAAGCCTGGGAAAATCACAGCGCAACTACAGAATCATAGGAGGAAAAAAGCCAAAGATGCAAACCTAATTCTGTGTATAAGCCAAGCATCACTATGGCTGACTTCTGAAGCATGAATGTACAAGATAAATTGAACACAGATAGGAGCTAAGGTTTAAAGAACTGATCCGAGACTGAAGCCACTGTCCATTGCAGGCGTGACAGGCAACAATTGGAGTCTAAGTAAACTGTCAGTTAACAAAGCACTGACATTTTTCAGAACAATGCAAAAAAAAAAATCAGGATCTCCACAACATAGCTTTTACCACACACAGGATACAATCTAATAGGTTGATAAATAATGAAGAAAATATACCCACTCTTAGAGGAAAAGATATGCAAAGGAAAAAGTCAATGAACTTGAACCATGAAATCTGAAAAAGAGAAAAATAAGCAAAAAATAAGTAAACAGACCTTGAGGATCTGCAGAACAATTTCAAAAAGTTTAACATGGATAATTGAAATCCCAGGAAAAAAAGAGACAGATATTAGGAAATATTAGACAAAATAATAGTCTTCAACTTCCCAAATCAAATATGGGCCATGAAGAAATTCAAAGCTATTTGAAAACAACCTAGTACAATGTATACATTTCAGATATGGGAAAACTGAACTCCAGAGAGGGTAAGTGACCTATTCAAAGTACTAGAGGTAGAACTATTGGCAGAGGTGGGATTCTCAATAAGTCATATGTCACTTAACAATGATGGTACATTCCGAGCAATGCAGCATTAGATGATTTCATGGTTGTGCAAACATCCTAGAGCAGCAGTCCCCAATCTTTCTGGCATCAGGGATTCATTTCATGGAAGTCAATTTTTCCACAGATGAGGGATAAAGAGGGCTGCAAGGGAACAGGTGGTTTGGGAATGATTCAAGTGCATAACATTTATTGTGCATTTCTATTATTATTACATTGTAATATATAAGGAAATAAGTATACAACTCATCACTTTTAAAAAAACAGGCACAGAAGGAAGGGTAAGTGAAATAATGGGCAGGCCATGTGCGGTCTAAAATAAGTGTCAGATTCTGACTTTAGCCTGCCACCAGATGCAGCTGTACAAATGGAGTGCATCAACTCACTTGCTACTCACTGACAGGGTTTTGATATGAGTCTGCAAGCAATTGATTTATTACGGTCTCTGGACAGTGAAACATCACTAATGTTAATCAGCATTTGAAGCCACTCCCCAGTGCAAGCATCACCACCTCAGCCTGACCTCAGATCATCAGGCATTAGATTCTCATAAGAAGCCTGCAACCTAGATCTCTTGCATGTGCAGGTCACAATAGGGTTCAAGCTCCTATGAGGATCTAATGCCACCACTGATTTGAAAGAAGGCAGAGCTCAGATAATGTGAGTTATGGGGAGTAGCTATAAATACAGAAGAAGCATTACTCACTTGCCCAACAACTCACCTCCTGCCATGCAGCCTGATTCCTAAAAGGTCACAGACCGGTACCAGTCTGTGGCCTGGGATTTGGGGACTCCTGTCCTAGAGTGTACTTCACAAAGCTAGAAGGTATAGTTTACCACATACCTTAAGCTATATCGTGTAGCCTCTTGCTCCTAGGCTACAAACCTATACAACATGTGACTACTGAATACCGTAGGCAATTGTAAGTATTGCCTACAGTATTCAGTACAATGATAAGTATTTGTGTATCAAAACATGTCAAAACATAGAAAAGGTATACTAATCTATAATATTATGGGACTACTGTTGTATATGTGGTATACTGCTGACCAAAATGTCATTATGCTGCATATGACTTTACTGGAGGCAAAACAAAACAAAACAAAAACTGTCAACTCAAAAATCCTATGTCTAGAAAAGTTATCCTTCAAAGAATCAAGGTGAAAAGAAAACTAAGGGAATTTGTGGCCTCCATACCCTCCACTTAAAGAATGCTAAAATTCTAAAAAAGGCAAATTTTCTAGGTTGAGAGGCAAGCCACACCAAAAAGACACTTAGACCTTCAGGAATGAAAGGAGAATCAGAAATAGCAAATACATTGGTAAATACAAAAGTAACTGCAAATACATGAAATGACTGAATCCAATGATTAGACATAACATATTCCCCCCACAGACTATGCTGGGAAAAAACCTAACTATATACAAGAAAAATTCAAAAATAAGGTGGTGGGGAGGAAGGAGGTGATTGAGTCTATCATTGCTTGACTACTAACAGTTCCTTAGACCTCAACATTCACTAGCAATGATGTGCCATGGCTAGCATCCAGTAAATATTATAAAGTTAAAACTCATCAGAACGGTATAGATTAGATTTTGAAAGCTAATATGTGGGTGCATGTTTAGACATACATGTGTGCATATGTTTGAGTATAAGTAGGCATGCATGCTTGACTGTGTGTGCTATAATTGTACTTAAGACAAAACTGTTTTAAGAAAACAAATAACTAGCAGAAACAAGGCCAGGATGGAGACAGGGGACCGATATCTGTTGACAGTTACTATGTGTCAAGTGCTTTGCAATGTTTTATTCTTTTTATTTTAGACCAACAACTCTTTGAAGTAAACATTAATCTCATTTTACGGATGTATAAACTAAAGCTCAAATTCTTTAGCATCTCCCCAAAGTCTTAAAGCTAATTAAATAGATTAGAAAAACGCCGGGCTCGGTGGCTCAGCCTGTAATCTCACGCCTTTGGGAGGCTGAGGTGAGTGGATTGCCTGAGCCCGCGGGTTCGAGACCCGCCTGGGCAGCGAGACCTCATCTCTACAATAAATCCAAAAATCAGCCAGGCATGGTAGCGTGCGCCTGTAATTCCGGCTACTCGGAAGGCTGAGGCGGAAGGATCGCCAGAGCCCAGCAGGTCGAGGCTGCGGTGGCCGGGAGCGGCCACTGCACTCCAGTCTGGTCAACAGAGTGAGACTCCAACTCAAAAAAAAAAAAAAATAGATTAGAAAAATTTAGACCCAGTCGATCCTAACATAATCTATTAGTAAATATACTATCTCCTCCCAAAAAAAGAAACCATGAGTTAATTAAAGAGGCATTATTAAAATATTTGTGATATGATAACAAACTTTTGTTCAGTAATCCCACTTTTAGGTATTCATCTAAGGAAATCTGTCAAACAAAGAAAAAAGTCATAAATGTAAAGTTTTTCATGCATAATTATCTATAGTGGGTAAAACAGTAAATAGCTCAATGATTTACTAACAAATAACTCATTGAGCATCTATGTTGTATCAGTCCTGCCCTAAGTGTTGGGTATGAAGCAGTGAACAAAATCCTGATTTTATGAAGCTTACACTCTAGCAGCAGGAGATTAAAAATAAACTGAGTAGTATAAGTTATGCTAGACAGTAAAAAGTGTAGATAAAAATAAAGCCTGCTAAGAAAGACAGGGGTACCAGAGTGGGGGCTGCAATTTTAAGTAGACTAGCCAGGGAAGGCCCCACTGAGGAGGAAGTGAACAGAATTGTTAGAAAATAAACTAGGAAAAGCAGCAAGGGAAGAAAATTCCAGAAAGCACAGCTGCCAAGGATGAAGACCGTGAGAAAGGAGTATGACTAGGATGTGGAAGGCATATCCAGAAGGCCCACGTGGCTAGAATAGAGTTAGTAAGCACAAAAGGAATGAAGGGGGGTAAGAGAGGAGCAGGCAGCCATACCACAGTGTCTTACAGACCATTATAAGGACTTTGGTTTTTATCCTGAGGCAGGAAGGCACTGCAGGACTCTGAGAAGAAAATCCAAATCATTTCATTTCTATCTTTGCAGGATCACTGGCACCTGTGTTGAGAACAAACAGAAGAGGAACAAACACGGGAACAGGAAGGGTACCACAATTATCCATGCCAGAGATGATGGCAGCAAAAGTGGTGGGAGAAGAGATCTGGTCGATCCTGGAATGCTCCTGAAGATGGGGTCCACAGGACTCACTGGAGACTGAACATACATGGGGTGAGGCAAGAGAGGAATAAAGGGTGATGACATGTTTTTCATGACGGCTAGCTTTCACGACGGCCTGACCACCTGCAGTTTGGCCTGGGGTTGGGAGGAAGTTCACAACTTCAGTATGAGGCATGGTGAGTTTGAGGTTATTCTTAGGATATAAATGAAGATGTCAAATAGGCAGTTGAATATAGTATGGAGTTCAGTTGGGTTAAGGATACAAATTTGGTGTCATCAACATATGAATATCGTAGAAAGTCATATGACCAAGAAGATCACCTGGGAAGCACATATAAATAAATAAAAGAGATGATTCAGGAAATAAGCCATAAGATGACTACAAGGTTTAAATAAATAAGAGTAACCAAAAAATGACATATTATACAGCTACTTCAAAAAGAATATTTAAGCCGGGCTTGGTGGCTCAGCCTGTAATCCCACGCCTTTGGGAGGCTGAGGTGAGTGGATTGCCTGAGCCCACCGGTTCGAGACCCGCCTGGGCAGTGAGACCTCATCTATACAATAAATCAAAAAATCAGTCGGGCATGGTAGCACACGCCTGTAATTCTGGCTACTCGGAAGGCTGAGATGGAAGGATCGCCAGAGCCCAGCAGGCGAGGCTGCGGTGGCCGGGAGCGGCCACTGCACTCCAGTCTGGGCAACCGAGTGAGACTCCAACTCAAAAAAAAAAAAAAAAAAAAAAATTTATATAAACTATGTAGAATATGTAAATTTATAATACATTGATTTTTAAAAGCAGGTTTTATATATATACTAAAATAACTATAAAATAAAGTATGTGATGGAATAAAATCTGAAAAACGAGTTAATGTTTTAGTAGAAGAAATCAGCATTATATTTCTTTCATGTTTCCATTATTCTTGAGTAACAATAAAATCCAGGTTAAAAAAAGATGGTGCAGCTCATAAAAACATAATGCATCTTGTAGTAAAGAAGAACTATGGACAGAGCAGAGACATTCACAAAAATGCAATAGCGAATGTTCTCCAAGGGTTTGAGAAATGTTTATTACCCATCACAATTCTACTGAGTCTTCATTTTTGTAATCCTTGTAGATTTTAAAAGCAGAATATATTATAGCAAGAATAGAAGTAACAAAAAAGTATTTATAATGATATCAGAAATCACCAGGAATGCCATTACCCAAAGACAGCAACTATTAATATTTGAATATTTTTCTGCTCTACCAGATTTTAATACTTTGCTTACCATATTTTTATTAAGCAACATTGCTTCAGCCTATATGTATTTAGTAATCTGCTTTACTTTTCTACTGTGAATATTTCCTGTAAGAAATTACATAGTCTTGTAAAACATGGTATTTAATGGCTACAAAGACCTACATTGTTCTTCTTTTTTTTGTTTCTTTTATAAATTTTGTTGTGTATATTTGAGGTTTACAAAATGATGTAAAAGATACATATGGATAGTAAAATGGTTACTACAGTGAAGCAGATTAACATCTATCAGCTCACATTCTTTTATGTGTGTGTAACAAGAGCAGCTAAAATCTACTTATTTAACAAAAATCTCTAATACAATACAATTTTGTTGACTCCAGTCCTCAAGTACATTAGACCTCTAGATTTGTTCATCCTATATTGTTGCTTTTATTTCTTGCTGTTGTGAACTCTCAGGAAACAGCCCTTGGGCACTTTTTGAGAGTACAAAACTCTGATCAAAGTCCCAACATGTTTCCTTGACATAGAGGAGTCAAGCAATGGTGAATTTGAAGAATTAAATTCTTTAGATTGACCACAAAATACCCTGTCATCATAGAATAACAATCCACTCTCCATCTGCTTTATCTTTATCACTTGAATTTAAGATCACCCTTGCTAGCTAACATTTCCAAAGCTTCGAGAAATTAGCCACAAAGTTTTGAAGAGGAAAATCTCTAGACTCTTCTACATCCTGAAGTTTTACATTTTTAAAGACTTTTAAAATAGATCAATAGAAAAACGAGCAAATTATGCTAAATAGGCAATTCACAGAAGAGCAAGCAGCAATATCAATAAACATACATATAATGAGATGTTCAACCTCATCAGGAAAATGAGACATCATTTCACATCCATCAGGCTGGGTCTGGTAACATTAAATATAGCTGAGGATTTGGACAAAAAAGAATTCAAGCTGGGTATGGTGGCTCACGCCTGTAACCCCAGTACTTTGGGAGGAGGGGGAAAGAGGACTGCCTGAGCCCAGGGATTCAAATCCAGCCTGGGCAACATGGTGAGACCTAGTCTCTACAATCAATCAAACAATTAGCTGGGTGTGGGGGCACACACCTTTAGTTCCAGCTACTTAGAAAGCTGAGGTGAAAGGATCGCCTGAGCCCAGCAGGTCAAGGCTGTAGTGGTCATGAGTGTGCCACCGCATCCCAGCCTGGGCGACAGAAACTCCAACTCAAAAAAAAAAAAAAAAGAATTCTAATAAACTGCTCATGGAGTTTAATAAAAAATGCACACAAGATATAAAAAGGTAGTACACAGAAACAAGTAATGATAACCAACAGACATATGAAAAGATGGCCATCCTCACTAAAAAAAAAAAAAAAACTGATACCAGAACATTATCTCATTTTTTCACTATAATATTTACCAAAAAAATTTAAATTTTGATAAATGTAAATGCTGGCAAGAGTGAGGAGACATGTGTATTCTGGTAAACTGCTGGTAGGTGACTAAGCTGCTGCAGTCTTTGAATTGCAGTTTATCAGTATTTAAGAAATTGTTAGGGAAATGCCTAAGTACCTGTGGTCCTTACTGCTTTTACATCCTCCTAAAAATTTAGCCTACAGATATACTGACATTTTTTAAAAGAAAGCTTATTGCAGCATTGTTTGGAATAGCAACAATGACAAAAAAACAAATATTTACCAGAAAGATACTATGTAATTCTATAAGGTTGTTAAAATTAGGTAGGTTTGTTGTGTTTCAAGACAACTGCAAATGTAAAATTTAAGATATACAAGTATGATGTCTCATTTTTGTACATACCTTTGAAATTTTTTATCAGAAAGAGTACTCAGAAATAGTTAATGGCAATAATCTTTTAGGGCAAAGAAGACTTACTTTGCATTTCATACTTTTCTATACTATTGTAAGTTTGTAATATGTATGTTTTTTATTTATTTTAAAGGTAAATAACATTTAAATGCCTTCAATGAATATTTAATAACATAGAAAAATGCTCAGAAGAGATAAAATAATGTTTATCTGATTACTATTGATATTTACATATAAATTTCTACCATATAAAAAAAAGTCAAAAATATACAAAAAGTTGGCCATTTTCATTGCCAGGTGATGAAGTTGGTGCTTACTTTAGTATTCTTTTTCTAATGCTTTTCTATATTTTTCAATATCTTAAAATGAGAGTATAAACATTTAATGCAAAAAATTAAAAAATAGTAAGTACTTTTTAAAATATAGATGAACTGGGAGAGCTCCATCTTTCTTGACTGCCTGGAATATTTTCAATAGGATTGGTATCAGCTCCTCCTTGTATGTTTTGTAGAATTCCTCTGGAAAGCCATCTGGTCCAGGGCCTTTTTTATAGGTTGTTTTCTTATGATGGAGTCAATGTCCTGGGTTGTAATTGGTCTATTTAGGGTCTAAGTTTCTTCTTGTTTCAAACTTGTAAGTTGTGTGATGTCAGAAAGTCCTTGATTTCATCTAGGTTTTCGAGTTTGTTTCCACACAGATGTGCACAGTAATCTTTGATAATCTTGTATTTCTTCGGGGTCAGTTGTAACTTGATCTTTTGTATTTCTAATTAGGTTTAATTGGGCTTTTTCCTCTCTTTTGGGGGGTCAATCTGGTTAGGGGTTTATCAATCTTGTTTATCCATTCAAAGAACCAGCTTTTCACTTCATTGATGTTCTTCTATGATATTTTTGTCTTCTCTGTCCCATATTTGGGCTTTCACTTTGGTGATCTGGATTATTCTGCAAAATTTAGAGTTTTGGTGGTCTTGCTCCCTTAGAAGACTTACGAGCAGCCAACAGATACATGAAAAAATTCTCATCCTCACTAACCACCAAAGAAATGCAAATCAAAACCACAATGAGATATCATCTAACTCCAGTCAGAATGGACATCAATAACAACACAAAAAACAACAGAGATATGGAGAAAAGGGAGCACTTCTGCACTGTTAGTGGGAGTATAAGTTAGTACAACCTCTATGGAAAACAGTGTGGCGATTTCTAAAAGATCTTAAAATCGACCTTCCATACTACCCAGCAATCCCCCTTCTGGGAATATATCTGGAGGAACTCACATCATTCTACAAAAAAGATACCTGTGTATGCATATTTATTGCAGCACTATTCACAATAGCAAAAACATGGAGCCAACCATGCTGTCCATCAAAACTGGGCTGGATTTTTTAAATGTGGTACATATACATGACAGAATATTATGCAGCCATAACAAAGGACAAAATTATGAACTTCGCATCAACTTGGAAGGATTTAGTATCTATCATACTCAGTGATCAATCACAAAAACAAAGAACTGAGTGCCACATGTTCTCACTCATTAGTGGATCTTAAACATTTATCATAATACTGCAAGAAAGGGATTCACAGTAGCAGGAAACTGTCAGAGGATGGGTGGGGAGAGGTACATAACATCAGTAAGGATATCTGATCCCAAACCAGGCAAACTGAGGATCAACAGGAGGCCCAAACTTCACCTACAATGACCACTTATGTACATAATCTTGAATTGTACCACATATCTTTAAAGTAAAAATAAAATAAAATACAGATGAATAAGATAGTCTTTATTCCAGGTGAAACTCAAAATCTCAATGACACAAAAATCTAACATGGAAAGTGATGAAACAGCTAAAATTCAGCTAATTCCATCAAGCTCTTCCAGCAAAAGACTCCCTTGTGACTAAGACAGGGGAGAGAAGAGTAGGTGAAATAAAATGCCATTTCAGGACCTGGCCAGATAGAAAAAAGGATGACAGTCAAGTCAATGAGAGTGCCAAATGATATAAACCTACACAAATGGATGAAATTACTCCAAGGAAAGTGCTACCAACATTAAATAAATACAGATGAGAGAATCTGAAATGTCACCACAAAAGAAATTGCTTCTGCCTGTGCCTGGCTTCACCATGGAGTTTCTTTATTTCCTCATCTATATAAGGAAAATCATAATTATACTCTGTTTCATGTAGGGAAATACTTCTCATCATTGGCATCCTGAGAGCAACTGGAAAGGGACAGAGATGGGTGGATGGCATGCAGAGAGGTGTACAGCAGGAGACAATTTTCTTCTTTGGAAAAAAATATGAATTGTTTGCTAAGTAGCCCTATGTAGTAGAAAGAACGATTCCTTTAGAGAAAAAACTCATATCCCAGGTGCATCTACTCTCAGCTTTGATTGTTAGAAAAGTGCTCTTCTGAACCGTAGCTACTATGTTTATAAAATGGAAACAATAAAATCTACTTGGCAAATTTTGTGTGAGCATTGACAAAATGAATATTAACCTCCCACCACAAAGCCCAATATTTGGAAAAGTATTCAGTAGGTGCTGGCTCTTTAAATTTTGATGACAAGAAGCATACGTTTCCCACATCAGAAGGGACTCTATCCAGTTTGTGCTGGTCAGTGGGAAATCTGTTATGGGAAAAACATAAGAATGACATAGATTTATGAAAGAGCTAGAAAACTTAAGAACTTAGTATATCACCTCGCCCAGTCTCCTTTCATCTAGAGAGTTCATTCAAAAATTTCGTTTAGCCATGAAATCCCCCTGTGCATTTCTTTATGATTTCCTGTGAATCCATAATTATTTCAAAATAAAAAGTAAAAAAAAAAAAAAAAAAATTCCCTTCATGTCCTATTTTAGTTTTTCATCATTCTTGGCTCAAAATGTTCTTCCTGTATGATTCTTTCTTGCTGAAATGTAAACTCATTTCCTTTTTTCTCAGTCCTCTAGAGGGATGATACAATCGATAACCTTCACAAATATTTGAAAACACTGATTAAGTCATTCTGCATTCTTCTCCCTTCCAGAATAAACAGTGTGAACCCCATAAACCTTTTCTGATCCATCTTTTTCTTTTTTGACATTAACATTTTAAAAATTATTTTAAGGATTCTTTTGCGAATGTAACTTTATTCTATAAGGAGGTGAAAGGGACTCTTAGAGACTATGGCTGCTTTTATCAATAAATAATCATTGTCAAAAAAAATTTTTTTGCAGTGGTGGTTGTTAAGAAAATAATCACAAGATGTGTTCCAAAAATCAGAGCCAAATCTTAAATAGTAATAAAGGAATCAATCAGTCTAGTCCACACTAACCTCACTTGAGGGGCAGATTAAAGGCTGAAAGGATGTGTCATAAACCAAGAGCTGGGATCCTTGGTTTATTGAACTTGGGTTCAAGTTGACCTGAGAAATGTCAAAACTGCCTCTCTTTGCTATACATTTCCAGGATTCTGGATAAAAGTACCCTAGACTTCAGATATTTCATCACGAGTCTATTTCAACTATTGAAGAAACTCAGAATCTAGCTGTTACATGATGAAGCTCATAAAATTCAAGGAAGTTGTGCCTACATCTTTAAAATTGAAAAAGACGTTCCGTATTTTGCAGAAAACAAGATATACAAAAATTAAAATATTTATAAAAAGAACAATTGTATGGTGCTCAAGTACCCATGTCAGGAAAGTCTGTAAAACATTACCACTACGTGTTAGCTGCTATTTTTATAGCATCACAGTGCTCATAAACTTATCATCATTGTCAATGAATCCTTTGGGAATACTGTACATGCATGAGTAAGGCTGTATTTTTTTTATCTGTTCTTTGCACACTGAGAATGATACTATCTGGACCTCTCGTAGATGGCTATGACTGCAACCTCACGGAATTTGTCACTGTCTGCCATGCCTCTGTACCTCATTGACTACAATTTCAGCAACTCCATCTCTAACTGCTGTTTCTAGCACAGCCTGTCAGCTTTTGACATGTTGCAAAAATCAAGAGTTCTGCTGGAGTATCCCAGAATTCCCTTTAACTATACCCCTTGGCACTCTGACAGACACCTTCCTTGTCACAGTCCTCAGGCCACTCACGCTGTGACAGGTCTGGGCCCCCCTTATCACTTATCTTCCTCAGATGACCAGCTGAGGAAAGCAGAGTTGCAAGAAACAGGCCTTCAAGGCCTATGGACAAACAGTCTTACAGGACCCTGTGACTGGCAGCTGCGTCTCAAAATCGCAAAACTGGCCCTGAAGCTACTAAACATTCAGTCTGAGAGAGCACCAAGTCTTCCTGAAATGTATTTATTCTTTAATTCTATTACATTTGCCAAGTGCCTTATAAGTCACTTATAAGTCACCCTTTCACACTTTATCTTGGTCAATTCTCAAAATGTCGCCAACAAACAAGCAAACAGGTACCATCACTGTTTTACAAATAAGGAAAAGATTACAATGTTTCCATAACTTGGACTAAAAACTAAAGGGTAAATGTGCATCCTGATATATACTGTCACTGTGCTCTAAGAACTGAGCTCTCCCAGCATCTTTGGCCTTTTAGTTGGTGACACATGCTCATGGGTCTGTGAACATTTCTTTAGGCTTAGATATCAATACCACAAAGACTGTCCACTGGTGCTTCAAAACCACAAAATGTAGTCATCAATGAATGGTGCCTTGTTTTACTTGTGATCTGCTATTGAAGTTATCTGGTTGTGTGTGAAGATTAATGAGGACAGTGCTCTCTATTTTTATGAAGGATTACTAATGACACAAGGACTTCATGCAGTTTCAAAAAATAGTCACCAATTCCTAAAAGAGAATTTATAAAGGTTTTCATTATAGCTTAATTAATTAATATGCTAAAATCCTTTCCCCACACCCCAAAGTACCTGACAGCCTAACACCACTACCCACCACATGCTGGCTTCACCATCAAGGATGGCTGTGAACAGACAGAATGAGACAGAATGAAGGTAACATCCTTCACACTGATAGGAGAGAAGAATAATTCTCAGCATCAGCACAATAGTTTTGTCTGCTATAAAATGGTAAAGTCGAATGAGACAGCACATGTCATGCGAACACAATGTCAGGACAGAGCAGGCCCTTAGTGACTGCTTGGTCATCATAACCGCTCTCAGCCCTCGCCCCATCATCACTGAAGGACCCCTATAGTCTCAATAAAGTTTTTTACATAGACAGAGATCAAGTCTGATGATGGCAATACAATAGTGTTTGAACATCATAATAGTTTGCTTTAATTCAAGGCCTTACAATTTTTGTAAGTATTCTTAATCCTCTTACCTTCTTTGGACCTCACAATTAGTAAGATTCAAAGGTAAGGAAACTGAAGTCCAGAGAAAGCATTGCTCTCAAACCTACAGAAAAAGCTGATACTAGAACACACAGCTTCTCTTGGTCAGCTGCTGTTTCCTATTCTTATCCTCATATATAACATGTTATCCCAGGATTTAACTGTGCTGAAGAAATGTGAACTTAACAAATTTGTTTACAAATCCCTCAAGTTCTTGTACAACATCTGCCTAACTACCTCTTGTCAGCAATGAGCAGTGTTATGCTCATGGTACATGTTTCAAAAAAAAAAGTTATCCTCCAAAAGAGTGTGTATTAGTCAGGATCTGGTAAGGAAAAAAGAAACCACAAGTTATTTTAACAGATGGAATTTAATAAAAGGAATCATTAAATTAGTATCAAAGTACTAAAAGATACAAAAGAAAAATTGAGATGTCACAGAGGAAGCAAGAACAGTCATCAGCGAGGGCTTGGAGAATGCAGGGTAAAGGTTGAAGAAGAAGCCCAACACTGGACCCAGATCCCTGATGAGGGGACAGCCTCCAAGTAGAGATGTTGCTTCTGAGAGGGGCATGCTAGGGAAAAGTCTGAAATCAGAATCAATTGCTGAAAACAAACCACTTCTGCTGGGTGAAGAGCAGCTACTGAACAGAGAATCTTTAGAACAGTGAAACTACTCTACACAATGCTATAACGGTGGACACATTGTGCCGTGGTTTGAATGTGTCACCCCAAATTCATGCATTGGAAACGTAACCCCCAATGCAACATTGTTGGGAAGTGGGTTCTAATAGAAGCTGTTTGGGTTATAAGGACTCCATCTTCACAAACAAATTAATGCAATTATTTTTAAAAGAGCTCAGTAAGGGGGTTCACTCTCTCTTGCTCTTCTGTTCTTCTGCCATGTGAGTTCTTTCCCTTTGAAGTAGGCAATGTTCAAGGTGCCATCTTGGAAGCAGAAGGAGACCTGGTCCTTACCAGACGTCATATCTGCCAGCACCTTAGTCATAGATTTCCCAGCCTCAAGAACTGTGAAAAACAAATTTCTGTTCTTTATAAATTACCCAGTGTCACGTATTTTGCTATAGCAGCACAAAACAAATTAAAGCACGTGGCATTTTAAGTGTGTACAAACCCACAGAATGTATAACACCAAGAGTGAACCTTAAAGTAAACCATGGACTCTGTGTGATGATGATGTGATGCAGGTTCATCGGTTATTACAAATGTACCCTCTGGGAGGAGATGTTGAAAATGGGGAAGGCTATGCATGTGTGGGGGCAGGGGAATATGGGAAATCTCCATACCTTCCATTCAATCTTGCTGTGAACCTAAAACTGCTCTAAGCATAAAGTCGATTTTTTTAAAAAGAAGAAAAACCCATTGTTGCTGAGGGGACGCTTTCAGGGAAGGAGGTAAACAGGCTAAGCATGTCCAGTCTTCCTCCTCCAGACAAGCAGACTCCCTCCAATGCCTCCTACTGATGGAAACTACGAGGAAGGAACTGGCAAAGGAGAAATGAGGTTTTAAAGACTCAGTCCCAATCTCACAAACAAAATCTGAAGGGTGGTTTGGAGCTGAGAGATGATGGCTTAATAATCAGCACAGATGTTCTCCACAGGCTAAAAATCTTCAATCTGAGGATGCTCCTGCCAACTGGGCACCTATCTTCACTTGATTTTCACAGTAAAGATCAATACAGAATTTGTTGGTGGCTGCTAGATAAGAAACTAAAGAAGCCGGGCTCAGTGGCTCAGCCTGTAATCCCACGCCTTTGGGAGGCTGAAGTGAGTGGATTGCCTGAGCCCACGGGTTCGAGACCCGCCTGGACAGCGAGACCTCATCTCTACAATAAATCAAAAAATCAGCCAGGCAGCGAGACCTCATCTCTACAATAAATCAAAAAATCAGCCGGGCAGCGAGACCTCATCTCTACAATAAATCAAAAAATCAGCCGGGTGTGGTAGCGCGCGCCTGTAATTCAGGCTACTCGGAAGGCTGAGGCGGAAGGATTGCCGGAGCCCAGCAGGTCAAGGCTGCGGTGGCCGGGAGCAGCCACTGCACTCCGGTCTGGGCGACAGAGTGAGATTCCAACTCAAAAAAAAAAAGAAAAAAGAAAAGAAACTAAAGAGATACTGACCTGAACACTTATTTTCTCCCTGTCCCATTCAAAAACTTCTGCTGTTAGGACACTGGTACATGGTGTGGGAACATCTGCATTCCAAAGAATCTGCTGTTTGTATTAGGAAGTTCCACTGTATAAAAATAAGCTAAAGAGCTTTGGAGACAAGTCGTCACAGGTTCAAGTCCTGATCTGATCACTTACTAGCTATGAGATATTAGGTCAATAATTTTACCTCCCTGAGTCCGTTTCCCTGTAATACAAATGTATCACCTGGGCCATATGGCATTTTAAAGAATTAAATGAGACATCGGTGTAAAGTACCTGGCACATATGGTGTCAGATGCTGGTTTCCTTCCCTTTGTATGAGTAAAATAACATATCAAAAGGTTGGAGAGCTATTAATAATCAGCTTTTCTTTTTTGGGACCTTCATTTTGTACTTCCAGTTGGTCTAAAAACTGCTTGTGCTTCTATGAGAATATCCCTTTAATGCCAGAATACCTAAACCTACACAGCAATGGAAGCTCACAGGATTAGACTCAAAGAGCATCTCAAATAGGGGCCTCAGAGAGCAAACTTTAAAGCCAGCAAAGGCAAAACACAGCTAACTCATAAGGAGTAAATAGGAGAAAACAGAATAAAATATTCACTTGGCTCTTAATAAGGAAACACGCATTTCCTCATGAGAAATATTTTGTTTTTCTCAATGCAACCCTGCATTACCCACACAATGGATACAGATCTACATTGTTGTTTCAAAGATTAGCATTCTCTGGATTTATTGTAATACTTGCATGGCCACAACCCCAGTGGCATCATTAGAAAGCACACTGAGTGGACCTAATGGTATTAAAGTCTTAAAATTATTTGATAGGAGAATTTATGAAAAATAACCAAGTCTGCAAGTAAATACCAGAGCTCAATTAAATTTTTAAGATGAAGGTCATTTCCATTTAAAGCTCAGTGGTGGATTCATTCAATAAGACTTTCTCCTGAGGGGCAAAAGCTCACAGAGTGAGTTAAATGAGTTCTTGTTTAAAGACCTGCAGAGAAGTCTCATAAAATCTTAGTAATTATGGTGTGATAATTGTAAGAAAAAGGAATTTTACCATTAAAAAAATTTATGAAAGGCAAAAGTCAACTTTTTCTTGTCCCCTTTAAGGACTTACCAAAATAAAATTACTTCACAGGAGCTCAGAGTTGTACAGGACTCAAATATCCTCTGGTTCAACAGACCACTGAATATTTAAATTTCATTCAGGTCTCATGACCAAGTAGGCTTCATTCCTGAAATGCAGGGCTGGTTCAACATTCCCAAGACCATAAATGTAATTAAATACATCAACAGATATAAAAACAAAAATCACATGATTGTATCATTAAATGTAGAAAGTTTTCGATAAAATCCAGCACCCCTTCTTGAGATACTGACATGGACATATAGGCATAGATGGAACATAACTCAAAAAGTAAGATCCATCTACAAGAAACCCATAACCAACATACTGCTAAACAGAAATTGGAACCATTTCCCCTGAAAACCAGAACAAGACAAGAATGCCCATTCTCACCTCTATTTTAAACATAGTTTTAGAAGTCCTAGTTAGAGCAATCAGACAAGAGAAGGAAATCAGGGGTATCCAAATAGGAAAAGATGAAGCCAAGTTATCACTCTTTGCAGACAACATGATTCTATACCTTGGAAAAAAACCAAGAGAATCTGACAAAAACCTCCTTGCACTGATAAACGACTTTGCCAAAGTCTCAGGATATAAAATAAATGTGCAAAAGACAGCCATATTCCTATATACCAAAAATAAACAGAAACCTAAATACAAAGCACAGTCCCTTTTACAATAGTCACCAAAAAAATGAAATACCTTGGCATCTTCCTAACCAGAGAAGTGAAGCATTTACAATGAGAACTATAAAACACTGCTCAAAAAAATCAAAGATGAAACAAACAAATGGAAAAATATTCCACGTTCATGGATTGGAAGAATCAACATTATTAAGATGTCCATCCTACCTAAGGCTATCTACAGATTTAATGTAACACCCATTAAATTACCCACAGCACTCTTCTCAGATCTGGAAATGACAATACAGGAATTCATATGGAAACAAAAATGACCACAAATAGCCAAAACAATCCTCAGAAGAAGAAGGAAAAAAAAAAGGTAGAATGTATCACACTCCCAGATTTTAAACTTTATTATAAAACCACAATAATCACAACAGCCTCGTATTGGTACAAGAACAGGAATGCAGACCAATGGAATAGGATACAGATTCCAGAAGCAAAATTTAAATTTCTCAGTCAACTCATCTTCAACAAAGCCTCCACCACCAAGCTCTGGGGATAGGAGAACCTATTCAGCAAATGGTCCTGGGAAAACTGGCTGACCACATGTAGAAGATTGAAACAAGACCCCTACCTATCACCATACACAAAAATGAACTCTAAATGGATCAAAGACTTAAACATAAATCCACCAACTATAAGAAACTTAGAGAATGCAGGAGACACCCTTATGGAAATTGAAACTGGCAACCAATTCCTGATCAAAACCTGAAGTGCCCAAGCTATAAGAGATAAGATAGACAAGTGGAACCTCATCAAACTGACAAGCTTCTACAAAGCCAAAGAAACAATCAAGAGAGCTGCGAGACAGTCCACGGACCAGGAAAAAATATCTGCCAACTGTATATCTGACAAAGGCCTAACATCAAGGATCTACAAGAAACTCAAACGTGCTGAAAAGAAAAAAAAAAAAAAACACCTTCATTACAAAGTGAGCAAAAGATATGAATAGGCACTTCTCAAAAGAAGACATATGAGCAGCCAACAGGTACATGAAAACATGCTCAGCCTCACTAGTCATCAAAGAAATACAAATTAAAACCACACTGAGATACCACCAACTCCAGTCAGGCTGGTCATCATCAATAAAAAAACAACAGATCCTGGAGAGGATGCAGGGAAAAGGGAACACTTCTACACTATTGGTGGGATTGTAAACCAGTACAATCTCGGTGGAAAATATTTTGGTGATTCTTAAAGGATCTAAAAATTCACCTTTCATACGACCCCGCAATCCCCCTATTGGGAATATACCCAGAGGAACTGAAATCACTCTATGAAAAAAATACCTGCACATACATGTTTATTGCAGCATCATTCACAATAGCAAAAACATGGAACCAGCTGTGCTGCCCACCAAAAAAGGACTGAGGCCGGGCTCAGTGACTCAGTCTGTAATCCCAGCACTTTGGGAGGCCGAAGTGAGCGGATTGCCTGAACCCGTGGGTTAGAGACCCACCCAGGCAACTTGGTGAGACCTCGTCTCTACAATAAATCAAAAAATTAGCTGGGTATGGTAGAACGTGCTTGTAGTTCCCACTACTTGGAAGGCTGAGGCGGAAGGATCGCCGGAGCCCAGCAGGTCAAGGCTGCGGTGGGTGGAAGCATGCCACTGCCCTCCAGTCTGGGCGATGGAGTGGGACTCTGACTCAAAAAAAAAAAAAAAGAAAAATGACTGAATTTTTTTTTTAAATGTGGTACATATACACCATGGAATACTACGTAGCCACAAAGAAGACAAAATTATGAACTCTGCAGCAACTTGGATGACTTACAGTCTATAATACTGAGTGATCTTTCACAGAAACAAAGAACTGACTATCACATGTCTTCACTCATAAGTGGACCTTGAATAATGATCATAATACAATAAGAAAGGTATTCACAATAGTGGGAAACTGCCAGGGGGCGGGGAGCACACCTCATCAATAAGGGTATCTACATAATGAACATTGTATACCTAACCCTTAATTGTACCCCACATCTTTAAAACAAAAAATTTTTTAAAAAGAAAGCAATGTGCATTTGATATATGATGAGTGAAGAAACTCATCTGAGACTTCCTAACTATAATGTCTTATCTCATGGGTTACATATTCCATAAAGCAGTGCGAGACTATTAAAAAAATTTTCTTCAGGTCTCGACATCACTGACAAAAGGTTCTTTACCCTGTTATTCCAAGTGTGGTCCATGATCAAGAGCACTGGCATCATTTAGAAGACACTGAAAATGCAGAATCTCAGGCTCAATTCCAGGCCAACTGAATCAAATTCTGTGTTTTACCAAAAATCTCCAAATGATTCCCATGCACAGTACAGTTTGAGAAGCATGCTGTACTTAGCCCAGTGCTTCTCAAAGTGGGGTCTTCCAAACTGACAGCCTCAGCTTCACCAGAGAAGTAGTGATAATGTAAAATCTGGGGCCTAGTCCTATGAAATCAACAACTTTGGAGGTGGAGTCTTGCGATCTGGGTTTTATCATGCCCTCCAGGTAAGCCTGACACCCACTGGAGCTTGCACACCACTGCATTAGCCTACACTTGAACAGACTGGTCTTAAGAAATGAAAGAATTCTCTAAAGCAGTCCATCGCACCTGTGGGCAGTGCCCTAAGAAGGCTTTTCCTTAGAACTGATCCTAGATGTGTTTCCATAACTCTACCAACTGGGCATTATCTACCAAGAGGAATAAAGACAACAAATCTCCAACTTTCTTCCATAAGACAATCCTACAACATGCAAAAGCAGCTATGATCTTATGAATCTTCTTTTCTTCAGGTAAATAGAGACACAGGCATACAGCTTAGATATATAATGCACATATAAGTTATACTGTAAAATATATTAATATAATACAATTGATATTGCAATTAATTTATTGGGTATAATAATGGCATAGTAATTATATTAAAAGAAATCCTTTTTAAAGAGAGGTTGTATACATATATACATATATACATACATAAAATCTCATTAACTCAAGAAGAATAAAATTATCATTTCTCTCATTGTAGAAGTCAGGTGACAACAATCAGGATCTACATTAAGTTTTCAGCATCTCCATTATTCACGGACCTCACGGTTATTCTAATCCCCTGAGTGCTATATTAACAATAATTACTATTATTTATCTTTTCATTACATAGATTTTTTTTTTTTGAGACAGGGTCTTACTCTGTCACCCAGGCTAGAGTACAGTGGCACAATCCCAGCTCACAGCAGTCTTGATCTCCTGAACTCAAGAGATTCTCCTGAGCCTCCCAACTAGCTGAGACTATAGGTACATGCCACCAAGAACAGCCCATTTTTAAAAATTTTTATAGAGATGAGGTCTCACTATGTTGCCTAGCCTGTTCTTGAATTCGTGGGCTCAAGTGATTCTCCCACCTTGGCCTCTCAAAGTGCTGTGATTACAGGTGTAGCCAACATGCTGCCATTTTTTTTTTTCTTTCTACAAATGCCACGCTTTGAAAGGTAACTTAGGTCTCTCAATTGTTTCTCCATAGAATCTCCAATCTTGCTACAGCTTGACTGCAGAATGAAGCAGCACTAGGCTATGTGAACACAGACTTTAGAGAAGACTAAGACTTAGCTCAATTTCTTTCCCAATTATCATTTCTTTTCCTCAATTTCTTTCCATACAGAAAAATTAGCTCAATAACTTCTCAAATTGTATGGAAAATAACTTGGCATGGTTTGTTAAACATCATTCAAGATGAAGCTAATATAAATCACCAGCATTATAAGCCTACCACAGTTCATTAAACTGCATGATATTATCACATAAAAAAAGTTGGAGCTGTGACTCAAGGTCTTTTGAGCCTTCTTTTACTTAAAATATAATACCTGCATCTACAGGTTACAAACAGACCTCAGAAACACACAAGAACTCAAAGTTCAACTTCAAATGTAGTCCGGGGTGGCCCTTGAATGAGTGGAACGCAGAGGGGAAAACATGAGCACTTTCAAGAGGAAGGGAAGTCTGTTGGCAGAAGCCCCCAGTACTCTGCCTGGCAAAGAACAGAGAGGACTGCAGGGGACATGAAGTCACATTTACGTTCACTTGCTGCTATCGCAGTACTGCAGTAGCCACCATGGCATGTGTGGGTGACAAACACTTGCAAGTCTTCCCACTGATCAATCTCCTGGGACACCTGCTATCCAAACCCAAGGCTTTCCAGATGTCCACAGGCCACTATCTGCCCATCTACACCTACTGAAAATATCAGTGTCTATCTCAAATGATATCCTCTCCAACCTCCACACCAACCTCCAAATCTTCCTGCAAGAGCATTGTATTGGTACCTCTTTGACACTGTTGTTAATCCACAGATCACGAAGGTCATTTGGTTACTGGTCTTCTCCCTACCATCAGGTCATGGGATCCCTGATGAACAGGGCTTGCTTCCTCCTCACTGAAAGTCCTGCACAAGTCACTATGGGACAGCGTGGGTCTTCCACCCAACAACCACTCCTCCTTCTTTCTTATAAAAAAAAACACCTCTTTTATTTGGAAAGGCTAATTGTGAATTGTGATTGGTCTCAATCATGAAAATCAGATTCTTACTCTCTAAATATTTGTTTTCTCTGTTTCCCTAGCAACTATAGAGAAGCCTACCAGGGGTGTGAAAAGGACTGAGAAAAATGTTCTTCCCTGGTAAGGGAACTCTTCATTTTTCCACACAGTCTTTTACTACCTCTTCCTTCCTTGTTGTAAAAGATAATGTTGTTTGGAGCAGCAGCAGCTAAAATGGTATCAAGAGGTGACAAGATTAAGAACAAAATTCAAAATGGCAGAGCAGAAAGGCAGAAAGACTCCACGTCTCCATGGCTTTGTAAAGCTACTCCATCAAAACTGAAACCACCTACTTACATGCTCCTTGTTATGCAAGATAATCAGTGTTCACCCAGCCAATGTCAATCAGGTATTGTCACTTTCAGTCAAAAGCATTTACCAACACAGCTACCACCATTCTTGGCACATAATAAATACTTGAATATTTATTAAGACATACCTGTCTAATGGAGTTTCATCCATTCAAGTAATTAGAAAACACACAAATGCTCTTGGTATCTCATTGCCACCATTTTCTCTCTCTCTATTCAAAATTTCACCTAGAGTTACAAAGAAGAGCTACTTCCTGTCAGTTGAATGGCAAGACTTTCAGCATTATAACAAAATTAATTTTAAAAAAATAACAGGAAAACTTTTGTTCAGAAGAAATTACACTCACAGTGTAACAAAGAGGGAAAAAAATTTAATATGCAGTTCTGAGTGACACCTGCTTTAAGACAGCTTATACATTACAAAATAGCCAATAGTTTACCCTAAATGAAGTAGCTGGTTTATATCAGAAACCACATAAAAACCTGCTCATCCGTCCAGTTCTCTGCTACATGTGCCTATTACACAGTTCCCCAAATCTGGGATTATAATTTCCAAAGGTTTGTGACTCCTTGTCAGTATTCAAGACTAACACTATGCAACTGTGCCCAGACATATAGAGTGGAAAAATTTTACAAAAATTAACAAGGAAAGGTAACAAAAAATATTATTCGCCCAGTGAGTTATCCAACCGTGCTCTCAAATCAATCACTGACCAGCACAGGAACCTTAAAGATAACACATTTGCCAAAATAGGCTTTTATTGAAGAAAGCAAAAATGCGGTAAAACCTCTATGTGTTTCTATTTTACTTTTGAAAAACTGCTTCTAACAAATTATAAACATATTTCCATTCAAAGAAAATCATGCTCAGTAAAGCCCCTTAGGACCTGAAGCCTTCTGAAGGGTATTCCATATTTAATTTAGATCTCTCCATTGTTCCGGTCAGAACTGAAGGGTCTCTTGGGTCCTAACCCTTGGAAACCTTTGCGGGGGAAGCTCCCAAGCTACAGGCAGCGTTATTTTCAACGTCTGGCCTTACTAATGTCATTTATTAGTTTAACACGGCAACGTCTCATCTTTCACCTCTGGCTCAATGAGAAGAACCCAAGACACCTGTCTGGAAGTGCCTCATCTCAAAGGTATCCAAGAGGCTGCATTAGTAACTTGCTGGACTGTCTAACACAGTTCCGTTACTATCATCATCTCCTCTCCTTCCTTCTCCTCCTCCTCTTCCTCTTCCTCTTCTTCCACTTGGTGTTTGCCATTTCTTCAAAGCCACTGTCACACCCTTCATCTCACAGGATTCTCATGACAAATCTATCAGGCAAGTGTTATCTCTCTGTTGGAGAAAAGAAAAACTATGGTACAAATTTGAACAGCCAGATCAACAGGGGGAAAAAAATGAAAGCTTTGGTTTCCCCACTGCCTCACTCTGACCATTAAACTGGAACATTTCACTTCCAGATCATTACTCTCTCAGGGTGTATTAGGTTGGTCCCAATCCCAGCCTTGGAAACCGTCTAGGGTCTCTTCTCTTAGCTTCCAGTGTTACAACAAGCAGTTGTACAGTCTTGTCAGTCTCAAATTCTGCCTATCAGATCAGACGTATGCCCTGAAGAGTTACGCCTAAACCATTTCTGCCAAACTTAGTTTAGTAATCTATAAAACATAGAAATCTATATATCTGTAAGAAACAGAAAACAGCATTTTCATGATTTCATAAATATGAGCTAATAAACCGCATTAATGTAGCAGGGAGAAAAAAAATTCAGAAGTCTCTCCAAATTTTATTTACAGTATTCAGTTGAAAGTATATCATAAATGACTATTGCTTATTTTTAAAAGCTTAAGACTCTCCTCCTTTAAAAAGAAATCTTCCCATTTCCCAATATGTTTTCGCTATATAGTAGCATATTGCCCAGAACCTATGATTTATCATGTGTGATCACTAAGACTATTTGAAAATTGCTACTAAGGCTGGCATCCTGATGAATATCAACTCATATTTATGATGTATTAAAATTACAGCTTAATTAGTTAAAATATTTCTTGAACATCTATGGCAGTGATCCTCAATACTGCTTCACAATACAATCTCCTAGAGCATTTTAAAACATACTATGACTCAACTGAAGGGGGACTGGAGAGCTGACTTTGTCAAGAACTCTCAGGGTAGGGCACAGTGGCTCACACTGTGAACCCAGCACTTTGGGAGACTGAGGCAGAAAGATTGCTTGAACCCAGGAGTTCAAGACCAGCCTAAGCAACATCATGAGACCTCATCTCTTCCCCCCACCAAAAAAAAAACCCAAAAAACTAACTGGGCAAGGTAGCTCATGCCTGTAGTCCCAGCTACTACGGAGGTTGAGGCAGAAGAATCACTGAGCCCAGGAGGCCAAGCAGCAGTGAGCAGTGATTGCGTCACTGCACTCCAGCCTAGGCAACAGAGTGAGACTCCAACTCAAAAAAAAAAAAAAAACAAACAAAAAAAGAAGACACCGAGCTCAATGCTATTGGTAAGAGGGGAAATCAAAGAAGTGTTCCCCACACTCCTGGAATTTAATGAGTTGCAGGTCCAAACAACCAAAGATGAGACCATTTATAATGAAATGTTAGATTATGTGGCAGAACCAGCTCTGCTTTATAGCACAGAGAAGGAAAAATCAAGCTGAATTTTCAGATTTGGGCCCTCAACTAGATTTCCAATGGAGAATAAGTAAAAGATGACAACATAAACAAAAATGACCAAATGATGACACATCCTTTACAGTGGTCATGAGTTTTCAAAGTACCAAGTGTTACTCACTGCTGTATTGCCACCATATACCATGGTGCCACTTCAATGCATTAAGGGCATGAATCTTAATGTTTTCTTTAGTCGAAAAGGAATCTGTGGCTACACATATCTACACTAACTAGGTGGTACATAACTGCCAAATAAAAAGTGGAAAGAATACTTTCTCTTCCAAAATTTTCAAGGTTGTCTTCCAACAGAGAATCAAGAAGAGAGTAATCTCACAATCCCTGCAGTTTATTAACATAAATTTCTGAAATTAATCCCAATTGCAAGAACAATTTTTGCAGGATTTTTAAGTTAAAAAAATTAAAAAGATGCCTGTGTTTCTTCTTTTCCATGCAAATTGAGGTTATTTTTGTCCCAGTAGCCAAAAACAAAAAGTATTAAAGCCTCACTATCCCCTTTAAACAGTAGGTAGAGCTTTAGTTATATAATCACTACTCTCATTCACTTGATTTTCTAATATCCTCCTGACCCCAGCAATCCATTCTCCTGAGTGTAATCTTCCCTGAGAAAATAAATTGTTTCAACAAGAGACCCAGTTCTGATTCATTTGGTCTCTTAAGAGAGTCTTCCAAATTGTATGTTCTTTTCTCCAAATCATAAGATTTCTAGAGTCCAAGCAACATCCATCAGACATCTAGCTCATTATCCTAACATTAATGGCAGGCAGAGAAAGCCTCAGTGTATACTTTTTCTTTTCCACTTTAGGACAAAGTCCTACTTTTTGACAGATCTGAGATCAAGAGTGTAAAACTAAAAAAAGCCAAAATTCCACTCAATATAAAAAGAGACTTCTACAAGAACTGTTCAGAGATGAAATGGGTTCTCATGTGCCTCATGACATGGAGAGGCAACACATATAAGTTAAGAACAGGTAAGGGCTTCACAGGACGGCAGATTTGGCATTGAGTCCCAGCTCTTTCCAGACTTAAGGTCACAAGATCAAACAACAATTTAACTCTTACTTTATTTCTAAAATGGGAATGGTTACCACAACAGCTCTGGACCAGTCATTCTGCTTAGAAACTTACACCTGCTAACTCATTTAATCCTCAAAATAACTCTAAAAGGTAGGTAGTTACTACAACATTCTCATTTCACCAATGAGGATCCTGAGGCACTGAGAGATTAAACAACTTGATGAAAGTCATGTGGCAAGCAAACATGGAGCTGAGATTCATTCAGTTTTGCTCTGGAGTCTCTGCCCTTAATGGCTACATAGTTGCTATATTTGAAAGTTATTATGAGGATTAAATGAAATAAGGTACATGGCATATAAAATGATACAGCCACTCAAAAAATTGTGACTGCTATTGTAATTTATTATTATTGACATACAGACGATAATATTATTATGTATTATAATACACATAATCAATATATATTTATTAATAGACCTAAATTACTATTAAACTGCCTGATGCTAGACATGTTCAAGGAGAAGGTGGTCAACTCCCTTGAGTGATCTCTAGGATTCTTGGAACAGAGCAGAACTTTACGACTTTATTCCACAATGGGTCAGTCTGGTTCTTTGAACTATAGAGAAAAATGTTATGACATCTTAGTTCTATGTTCTTCCCACAAGCCAGGGCCCACCAATCCCATTACCACCTGGCAAACCTCTAGCCAGAGATATGTAGGTGGCTTTGACTATTCTGGAAACTACAACTGCAAGGAGATTAAACTATTGAAAATGCAAGACTTGGCCCATTGTTCAAAATTTCAAGATGCAGCTTAAAGCTGTCAATACAAACATTTGCTGAATTCTAAAGGTCCAGCTCTATTTGGAAAATGTCCAACAAAAAGAATTTGAGCTCTTTATTTCTTTTTTCAACTCTTTTATACTGCATGAGACAGACATCTGTATGAACTGGTGTTTCGCCAAGGATAGGATCCCAGAGAGCAAGAGAGTACTGTCAGCTACAGTACAGACAATTTCTCCAGCAAAATTGTCTCGTTATAGATTCTCTTCTTGGCACAACTTGTACTTTCAAAAATAGTAGCCCAATTTCAAAAGCAAGTTGGAACCTACTGATCCTGACTTCTAAAATGCTGCATTCCTTCTGTTGCTAGTAATGCTCAAAGTATGTTTCTTAAAATTACTTGTCGAACTATCCTTTTAACAGGGCCAATTACTTTTCTCCTGAGACAAAAGCCTGAGAGCCAGAAGCCCTGGAAAATGAGAGAATCATTATCTTTCTGAAACATTTAGCAATAAACTTAAAGTGGTCCCCACTTCCCACATCAACTCCCATCCCCCTTGGTGGTTAGTACCTTAATGCTCCGAAAGATTTTGGACCAGGACTATCTGTACGTTTAAAAGAATTTTCATTTTATTTTCCCCACAGTGACCACATGGTTAAATTAGATCAAAAGTTACTTTATTAATTTATATGCTGGACTTGGACACAGGGGATTAAGTTGAGCAATTCAATTTTTTTGATTAAAATGCAATTGGCAAAAAAATACATAATTGTCATTTCTTAATTATTAAATTGTGGAATATACACTTTTATGATGATTAAAAATAGACAACTAAACTATTCAGTAAAATTATTAAATGAATTCATGTTCATGGCAATTACAACTTTAAAGGCTACTGATGGAGAAGTCTAAGACGCTAAATTTTCATTTTATTTCCATTATCTAGCTTCCAATATCAGATATCAATGACAAAGAAGTTTAAATTATTTTCCCAGCACATACACACATGAGTGCATGGACACTCTTACATTACTAGAACCCACTTGTAGTATGGCAGGAGCTCAAAACTATAATTTGGTGAGCTCTGATCTGGTTCACATGGTGCTGCGAAGTTAGTCTTGATATCTTGGCCGACCCATTCACCTCACTCTGACTCAATTTCTTCAACTGTGAAAGTAAGGTACTAGATGCTCACGAAGATCCCTTCTAATCCTATAACCATTCTAGAAGGCTCTCGATCTCCCCCAAAGAAATTAATTTCTACTAGAAATGGACTCATTTTCACTTTCTACTGCCTGTTGTTCCTCTTTAACTGAGGAGTTATTTTCTAAAACAACTCCCCAAAGAAGTATGACTAACCCAAGAGTGGCAGATTCTTCTCTCTTATCCTATAACATCTGCTTCAGTGGTTTTGATGAGCACATTTAATAAGCAATCAACTCTTGCTTAATAAATAAATCTTCCCCAAAGCCACTTGAATTTGTAAATGCATCCTATATTATCAGATTTAAAAAAGAAAAGATTACATGATACATGTGTATGTATCTGTGACTGCATTATCCCCCAGGACTGAAGGAAATGTATCTCATCTGTGCTTTTTTCTTGGCCCAATCCTGAGCCACTTCTAATCAATAAAAGAGAGGACTATTATAAATGGCTTGATGCAATTAAATGTGGGGAAAACAAGCCGTATCAGTGGTGAAGCTGACAGCAAAGCAAAAGGAAAGGAGATGTTCTAAGTAGGGAGGCAGTCCAAGGGAGCAGGTCTATCCTTCCAGGAGTACTTAGATAACTGCATTTCTTTGCGAAATTTTTAAGGCCGAGGAAGTAAATGTTGGTTTAAAAAACTGACCTGGTAGACCATGACTGTTAGTGACTAAAATGCCAGAAAGCTTTCAGGAAAAAAAAGGGGGGGATTTTTTTCCAGCCTCCACAAAGGAAAAGGTCAAAACTGAAAATGACAAATAACACCCTAAATTGTTATCCTTTCCTTTTTCATGAATCTTTAAAACTGTGCTTGAGAGTAACAATGCAGTGCCAAGCACAGGTTTTTTTCTACTTTGTTTTTTGGGCATGACAATTCTTAATTCCTGACTGAATGACAGCCTCTCTCCCTCCATAGCTCTGGTCCACCTCACACCCAAGCCCTAAAGCAATGATAAGAGGGCAAACAGAGTCAGAAAGTAGGAAACAAAGACAAATAAAAGAGAGAAGCCATTCCTATGTGTCAGCTGCTACAGGGATATATTTCCAAAGACTGTATGTGGTATGGGAAGGGGGTTAACTTTACAACAGAGAAATCTGGCAAACACTACCTGAGTCTGGTGAGTGAGGTCAACATCTACAGTGGTCTATATCCTTGATTTGATGGGACATGAATGGCACACCACTTTTGTGGCCTTCCTTCTAAACCCACAGCCCAAGCACAACCATGAGAAGAGCATCAGACAAACCCTAATGGACAGGCATTTTACAAAACTGCTAAAATCATTAAAAACAAGAAAACTTTGTGAAACTGTCACAGCCAAGGGGAGCCTAAGGAGATATTACTAAATATAATGTGATATTCTGAATGGAATCCTGGAACAGAAAAAAGACATTAGGTAAAAATGAAGGAATTCCAAACAAATTATAAACTTTAATTAATAGCAATGTGTCAGTATTGGTTCACTGATTGTCACAAATGTACTACACTAATGTAAGATGTTAACAAAAGGGGATGCAATAAGCAGGATATATGGAAACTTGGTACTCTTGTCACAATTTTTCCATAAATCTAAAACTATTCTAAAATTAAACTTTCTTTTTTAAAAAAAGTCAACAGACCTCTTTCTTGCACACACAGCTCCCAATTAACCTTTCAGTGCCCCAATCTCAAATACATGAGATACCCAAGGAGGACTAAACCCTATAGGAAAGACTGCAAAATAAAAGTGAGAGAAAAATACAAACCAACTACAAAATGACCCTCCCCACAGAAAAAAAACAGAAAGTGAAAGAACTGTAAAAAATAAATATATATTCCATTAATACTCTCATAGAAATTCAAGAAGATACACATCCATGATATATGAGCAAAGATCGCTGAAAAAAAACTATCAGAATATATTAAAACACTATGAAGTTTTTTTTTAAATTATGATTGCTGAAATTTTACAAGGAAACAATTGGTTTGCAATGTAAAGTCAAAACTATTCCAGAATGTAGAGCAAAAAGATGAAGTGATTTTTTAAAATATGAGAGAGAAGGAATTTGGGTGGGTAAGTGATGCGACTGTTCTATATCTTTTTAACTATAGTAAAATACACATAACAAAAAATGCACCATCTTAACCACTTTGAAGTGTACAGTTCAGTGGTATTAAGGACATCACATTGCTGAGCAACCATCACCACCATCCATCTCCAGAACTTTTTTTATCTTACAAAACAAAGTTCTCTACCCATTAAACAATAACTGCTGGTTCTCTACTCCTCCAAGGTCCTGACAATCAACTTTCTACTTTCTGTCTATGAATTTAACTATTCTAGATACCTTATCTGAGTGGACTCATACAGTAGTTGTCCTTTTGTGACCGGCTTATTTCACTAAGCATAATGTCCTCAAGGTTCAAACCACATTGCAGAAAGTGTCAGAATTCCCTTCCTTTTCAAGGCTGAATAATAGTCCACTGTGTGTGAGTGTGCCTGTGTGCATGCATGTGTATCTCTACATTTTGTTTTTCCATTCATTCATTGACAAATACATGGGCTGCTTCTACCTGTTGGCTGTTAAGAATCCTTTATCTTGATTGTGATGGTGGTTACACTACAAATGCATTTGTCAAAACGTACAAAACTGTACATTAAAATGGGTGGCTTTTACTGTGTAAATTATACTCCAATTTTTTATAAAATTTAAATATAAAATAAATAAGAAAAATTGAGGACTAATTGAAATGCTCCTGCAAGTTAGAATGAGTTCTATTTCCAGAAAGGAAGAAAAAAACCAGAAACCATCAAAGGAAGACATTTTCAAAGAAGTAACATCAGAATTTTGCCTAGAGGTGAAGTTTCTAAGTCCCCAGACTGAAAGGGTCCACAAATTCTCAGCACAACGGAAAACAAAACCAACTCTTCACTGTGAAACCTCAGAACACCAATAAGACATACAAAGGAAAGAGAATCAGACAAGCAAGAAGACTTCTCATTAGTCACATAGGAAGCAAAAAGAAAACAGAGCTATGACCAACAGAGCCATGGCTTCAAAGTTTCAAGAGAAAATGATGTTCAGTCACAAATCTTTCAATTAACCAAACTATCAATTTAATGAAGGATGACAGATCAGAAAAGCTAATAAAGGAAAAGGAGTCCAGAACATTTCTTTTTTAAACATACTTTTGTAGGAAGTTATTTACAGATATGCTGTAGCGAAACGTAGAACTAAACCATGAAAGAAGAAGGTAGAGGATGGAATAAACAGTAGATCCAACCAAGAGAGAAATGACAGCTTCTTAAGAAGATAGCTGTATAGCATGTTTAGAAAAACAATTAGTCTAGATCAGGACAGGAGATAGAGAGGCAGCTAGAATAAAGAAGACTTGAGTAATTCAGTACTCTGTTTGATTCTGTGTAGAGAGATACAATGCCAAAGTAATAAAGAACATGGCCATCACACCAGGATGACGTGGGTTCAAATCCCAACTCTACCACTTAGTACCTGCACTTAGCACTTAGTCTTAGACAATTTACTCAGATTATCTGTAATAATTCCTACATTATGGATTGTGGTGAGGATTAAATTATTAAATTAATTAATGCATGCAAAACACTTAGAATTAATTGGCGCATTAGGCTTTAATAAAGGTTGGTCATTACTATCATCATGGCCAACCTTTATTAAAGTCTAATGCGCCAAGTAATTCGAAGTGGAGAAAGTAAACAAAAACAATACAAATTCTATAAACTCTAGGAAAAAGAAAAAAAGCTGAATAAGAAAGGAAATATGATAGCAGCTCTTGTTTTCATAGAATACATCCATATTGATAACAATACAATCATGCATCACTTAACAATGGGGACACGCTCTGAGAAATGTGTCATTAGGCCATTTTATCGCTGTGCAAATGTCCTAGAATTTACTACACAAATCTAGATGGTATAATCTACTACACACCTATTCTACTGGTATAGCCTGTTGCTCTTAGGCTACAAACCTGTACAGCAAGTTACTGTACTGAACACTGTAGGCAACTGAAACACAGTGGTAAGCATCTGTGTATCTAAACATAGAAAAGATGCAGTTAAAAATATGACATAAAAGATAAAAAGTGACATACTTGCTTAAGAACCTTACCATGAATGGAGTTTACAGAACTGGAAGTTGCTCTGGGTGAGTCAGTGAGTGAGTGGTGAGTGAATGAGAAGGCCTTAGACATTCTTGTACACTGCTGCAGATTTTATAAACCCTGTACACTTATGCAACACTAAACGTAACTTAAAATTTTTTCTTTCTTCAACAATAAATTAAACTTAGCTTATTGTAACTTTTTTACTTATAGACCTTAAATTTTTTTAGCTTTTTGACACTACTGTAGTAACAGCTTAAAACACAAACATGTACAGCTGAAAAAAAGTATTTTCTTTGCATTCTTATTCTATAAGGTTTTCTTTATTTTTTACATTTTTTCCTTTTTGCTGTTGCTGGCAAAGTCTTGGAAAATCTCCCCACAAAATACTAATAATTCACAAAGAGGAAAATAGTATGTTTAACATGGGTAAACTTGGCATACACCAATACAACCAGGTGATCAAGGTTAAAATCACCATCGGTAGGAGAGGTTGGCATCTTGTTTCTCTGATGTGAAGCTCTGGGAGGAACACAGCATCATGTTTGTGCATTCCATCAAGAATGCATGAACTGAACCTAGTCAGGAGGAAACACTAGAAACACTACATCCTACTTCATTAAAGACCTGTATGTTTTAAAACTGTCAAGGATACAAAAGACAGGAGAAGAATGAGGAATTTTCCAGACTGAAGGAGTCCAAAGAGACATGAAAATTAAATAAAATATATATTCCTTCATAGAATCTTGGTTCAGAAAGAAAAAAGGTCTACTGTGGAGTTCACAATATTGCCATTATGAATTGAATAGTACTGTACTAATGATTGTATCCTGATTTGGAGTGTTGTATTCTGGTTATGTAAAAGAACGTCTTTGGGGAAAAAAGCACACTGAGATACTCAGAGGTGATAGGACACGCCATGATATCTACAGTTTGCTCTCATATGGCCAAGGAATAGACTAAAGATCACACTCACACACATACATACACACATGAGTACACACAATGGAGCAAGTATAGTAAAATGGTAACAACTGGGTAACCTGGGAATACAGGAGTTCTTCGTTCCATTTGGGAACTTCTGAAATCATTTCTAAATTAATTATTTCAGAAAATTAATCCATTGGGAAAATACACATTATTATAATTTAGGCAATATATTTAATTGAAAAGAAGGATGCCAATATAAAATAAGCCTCATTTCATATATATATATAGTGTGTGTGTGTGTGTGTATTATGAAAAGCAAGCAATCTAATTGGCCCAATCCTCTCTCTTTCTCTCTCTCTCTCCCTCTCTCTTGCTCTCTCGCTCTCATTCTCTCTCTCTTTTCCTTTCATTCAAGAAACCTGGGTCTTGCTCTGTCCCCCAGGCTGGAGTACAGTGGTGCAAACACAGCTCACTGTAACCTCGAACTCCTGACCTCAAGTGATTCTCCCACCTCAGCATCCCAAGTAGCTGGGGCTACAGCATGCACTATCAAGTCTGGCTCCTTTAAAAAAATATTTTTTATTTGTAGAGATAGAAGTCTCGCTATGTCACTCAGGCTGGTCTTGAATTCATGGCCTCAAGCAATCCACCAGCCTTGTCCTCTAAAAATGCTGAGATTACAGGCATGAGTTACCATGCCCAGTCACAAATCTGCTCTAAATGCTAAACGCTTTGCTCTTTGTGAAAGTCACTGTATTTTCAGCCTACCAATCAGATTTTCTTTCTTGAAGAGTTTAAATGAAAACAGAGAGTAATTTGGTCAACAACATGAGAAACCACAAAAGTAGGAACAGGTTATCATAGAGTCCCTATGAAATCTGTTCTATGAATCCTGGGATTCTCCCTCATCAATAGGATTCAGAACTTTGCAGGGACAGCAATTGTTTTACTGCTGCATCCCTCATTGACTGCAACAGTTGCTCCCAATATCAGTAGTTACATGCTGAAGTTTCCCTCAGTTGTAAGGTGCGTCTGAAAACAGCATGCCACCAATAATCAAATACCAAATAGGGTTATTCCTTATAGAAAATCCTTAATAAATGTTCAAAGAGATGTATAAAGTATTCATTCAACAATAAGTGAATGAATAAAATATCATAAACATAAACCAGGATTATTATATAGCAGTGAAAACAAATAACTTTGACCCATGTCAAAAGATGACTCAGAAAACCAGGTTACACAATGATATAATATGCATCATTTGTGTAAATGTTAAAAACACTGATAAAACAATATTGTGGCTGGGTTCAGTGGCTCAGCCTGTAATCCCAGCACTTTGGGAGGCCAAGGCAAATGGACTGCCTGAGCCCGCGAATTCAAGACCAGACTGGGCAACTTGGCAAGACCTCATCTCTACAATAAATAAAAAATTAGCAGGGCGTGGTAGCACATGCCTGTAGTTCTGACTACTTGAAAGGCTGAGGCAGAAGGATCGCTGGAGCCTAGCAAGTCGACGCTGAGGTAGCCATGAGTGTGCCACTGCACTCCAGCCTGAGCGACAGAGTGAGACTTCAACTCTAAAAAAAAAATTATATTTAATTCATGAGTACAATATCTGAATATGCAAAAGTATAAGAAATAGGCTAGAAGAGAAGCACTGAATTCATTATGAGTAGTTGATTAGACTGGAAGAGGGGAATCAGACTAGAAATGAAGAACCAAGTAAATTTTAACTGCAATGTTTCACTTCCTTTACCCCAAAAAAGGGGGCAAAAAACCTAAAGTGGCAAAAATGTTAGCAATATTTTATTCTGGGTGATGGGTACAAGATGCTTGTTATATAATTGCATTGATACAGAGGGGCTTACTCATAATAACAACCTACTAAATCATTTCCAGGACATATATTTTAACACAAAATAACGGCACAGCACAGGGTCTAAAGTTAGTCCTGACTATAGTTAGAAAGCATGAACTGACGTGAGCTAGCAGAAACCTCACATTAAGGAGAATTCAGTCCCTGCAGTGTATGATGTGAGACTCTTATGGAAAGGTACTTGAATTAAATGCTTTGAAACTCTGCAAACTGTTGTTGATTTGTTTCAGAGTAATTCATAAAATTAAAATGAAGAAATCCTCATCCATTGCTTTTTCCCTGAAAAATAACTGGGTAAGTGTTTAATTGGCATTCTTCAGTCTCCACTATGGCAAGCTAATTTTTAAAAATTGTACAGCAAATATAACAAAGCCCTTTGGAGTTCAGCTTTAAAATGCTAATTTAGACATTCTAGTGCAAGAGGTATGATGGTCACCTACTTAATGTTATCATCCATGTAAGCTACCATAGTATGCTCACCAACAAACAAGCACAGAATCAACCTGTCCACAAGCACAGCAAGGGTTATGTGGTCTCTTCCAAAACTCATGTTGAAATTTAAAATGCCACTGTAACCGTATTAAGATGTGGGACCCTTGGGCTCTGACCTCATGGGTAGGATTGGCGCCATTAGCACAGGTTGAGTTTGGCTCCCTCTTGTTCTGTCTCTTGCCCTTCTACTTTCCACCGTGAGAAAATGCAGCAAGAAGGTCCCGTGAAACGCTGGCACCCTGATAATGAACTTTTCAGCCTCCAGAACTGAGTCAAGACAGTTCCATTCATTACATGTTACCCAGACTCAGGGATTCTCTTATAGCATCAGAAAACAGACTAATACATAGCCTATTTCAAGCCATAAAAACACACAACACAAATAATCTTGTGCTAAATGACAACAATGATGACACAGGCAACCAGCAAACAAGTGAGAAAAGTTCCCAGTGAAAACAAGAATGAGATCAAACTGGTAGAAAAGACAGTGAGAAAATTCTAGCTAGCAGGAAACATGGGAGCCACATACAGAGGCAGCAATGAAAATACGTAGAAGACAGGAATGGAGCCTGACACATGTGAACAAGTTTGTGGACACTATGAGATATATGGTTGGACAGCTGGAACTACAGAATTTGGACAGAATGTTAAGCATTTGGGAGGTCTTTGATTTTTAAGTTGGGGTTTGACCTGATGATAGTAAGACAGTGGGATGATACAACCTCCCTTACCACATCAGTAGAGCAAAATCAAAGTCTGTATAGTGGACTACAAGATCCTATATATTTTGGTCATCTGTCCCCTCTCTGACTTCATTTCCGACCTTTTTCGCCTCCTCTCCTTTTCTCTTGCACTGGCCTCCTTCCTAAGCCTCACACATGGCAGCCACTCTCCCGAATCAGGGCCCTTGCACATGGAGTTCCCTCAACTCAAGATGTTCTCGCCCTGATGCTCCCATGGCTCTCTCCCTCATCTCCTTCAGGTCTTTATTCAAAAGCCACCTTCTGAAGAATGCAAAATGGTGCAGCCACTGTGGAAGGTAGCATGTTGGCTCCTCAAAAAAAAAAAAAAAAAATCAAAGATTTACCATATGATCCAGCAATTCTGCTTCTAGGTATATGCCCTGAAGAGTTGAAAGCAGGAACTCAAACAAGTATTTGTCCACCCATGCTCATAGTAGCATTATTCTCAGTAGACAAGCAAAGGAAGCAACTCACACATCCATCAACAGTGAATGGATAAGCAAAATGTGGCATATATATACAAAGAAATATGATTCAGTCTTTTAAAAAGGAAGGAGATTCTGATACGTGCTACAACATGGATGAATGTTGAGGACAACATGTTAAGTGAAATAAAATCAATCACAAAGAGACAAATATTGTATGATTCCACTTAGAACATCCAAGTTCATAGAGAAAGAGAGAAGAATGGTAGTTACCAGGGGCTGTAGGGAGGGAGGAATGGTAGTTACTGTTTAATGAGTACAAAGTTCTAGTTTGGGTTAAAATGGTTCTGGAGGAACAGTGGTAGTGGTTGCACAACACTGTGAATGTACCTAATGCCACTGAACTATACACTCAAAAATGGTTAAAATGGTTCATTTTATGTTACATATTTTTTTTAACCTCAATTAAAAAAATGAGTTAAAAAAGAAGTTGCCATCTTGGTTAGGTCTCTCTAACTACTGCATTTTAAATTGCAAACTTTCTCTCAATCTGGCACTTCTTATTCTAAAATATAAGCTACTGAGGACAGGCTGCAGCCTACTATATCGCCTGGTATATAATAAACATTCAATAAATATTTGTTGAATGAATTACTTCTGTTTTCTAGAAGGGCTGCAGCTGAGGAACGCTGGAAGCAAAATCAGCCATTCATAGGTTATGGCTGAAACCCAAGAATAAGACAGTAAGACTGGAAATGTGGAGAATCTGTTATAAGAGAGAAGAAAGTGCCAACCTGAAAGACAATCCAAAAAAAGGGTCTATAAGATTGGGAAGCAGATTGACAAAGAAATGAAACAGGAAAAATGTGTTAGGATGGTCTCTATTTTAAGACAAGAAGACTGGAAGCACTAATAAGAGAAAAGGGGACGGAAGCCGGTTTTAAGAAAATATCAATAAACAGAGAATAGATATGTCAAGCTGGAGGTGGGGATTTGTGACCCATGCCAAAGGATGGCTCAAACCAACGGAGAAATGAATTCACCAAGAGAGTATATGCTTGAGAAAAAAAGAGCAAAGGGTGGAGGGTATGACCTGGGTGGACACACCCCCAAGGGTCAGGGGTCAGGAAAAAGAGACAGAATAAAAACACAGCATCAGGATGACATAAAACTCTGAGGAGAGGTGGAGAGGGATTAGAAAGGAACAACTGTCACTAAGTTTGACAATATTATTGATAATCTTAGAAAAGGGACTTAAAGGCTGGCAAATACTTTAGCAATATGATTATTTTTAGGATTATGGTGTTTATAAAACTGAAGCTCACCAATTTGGGGGTTTTGTGTTGAGGTTCCTCAGCAGGGAAGAAACAGGACAGTGAAGACACTAGCTAAAAGAACTACCTGTCAGGAAAGGCTCCAGGTACAGGCCTGGGGGAGGTGCAGGAGGCTTGGTGCCAGAAGCCTCCATTTAAGTAAGCTCTCCACTGCTCAACACCTAGTCATGATGTCCATGTCACTCACAGCAAAAACCAGAGGTTTCCCAGGGCCTCCAAGGGCCTACACAATCAGTCCAACCCGCATACACATGCCTCACTGACCTTGTCTGTTCCTGTCATCTACCTGGCTCACACTACCACAGCCAAACTGACTCCCCGCTTTCCTGGAATAGGTTATGCAGGTACCGCCTTGGTGCATCACACCTGCTTTTGGCCCCCTTAGCTCCTTCAGTCTCTGCTCAGCAATCACCTTTCCAGAGTCCTCCCCTGACCACCTGCGTACAAGCTCACCTATGAAACTCCCACTCCTCTGTATGTGTGTGTGTTTATGTACCTATCTTTCTTTCTTTCTTTTCTTTCCTTTCCTTTTTTCCCCTCCCTTCCTCCCTCCCTTCCTTATTTATTGCTCTGGTACTTACCTGTACCTGATACATTTTATTTGTTTCTAGTTTGCTGTCTGTTCCACAGGAAAGGTGCTCACTCAACATTTGTTGAATTTTTAAGTCCAAGTTCATTCCTTCCACTATGACCAGACAAAACTATTTCTAATACATGACTCAGTCACCATCTTTATTCTCTGAATAGCCTCTCTGTCTACCATACTTTCTTTTCTCTGAGAGTATTCTCAGAGACTGGCTCCTTTCACAGTAATCCTACCCAGGCTACTCATTACCCTTTTAGACTGCAATTCCCAGCAGCTTACTTACACTTGAGACACAATTACGAATTATCCACATCTGCTTTCCTTTCCTATGCTGGATTAGAAATGGCAGATTGGACAGAAGATTTTCAGAGACAGGCTTGTTTGTTTGTTTGTTTGTTTGCTTGTTGATACATGGTCTCCCTGGACTCAAGCAATTCTCCCACTTCATCCTCCTGAGTAGCTGGAACTACAGGCAAGCCATGGCATCTGGCTAATTTTTTAAAATTTTTTTTGTAGAGGCAACGCACCATAATAGCCAGTTAAATTTTTAATTTTTTTAGAGATGGGTTCCCACTATGTTGCCTAGGCTGGTCTCAAACTTCTGGGTTCCAGTGATTCTTCCACTTCAACCTTCCAAAGCACTGAAATCACAGGCATGAGCCACCACACCCAGCCAGAAGACAGGTATATTGATGACATGAATTAACAGTTCTCGACCTGAAAGGCAATAAGAAAGCTGCAAGCAGCAGCAACAACATCAAAAAAGAAAAGACACACACACAAGTTTGAGGATACTTAGCTTTAGAAAAGCCTCATAGTTTAACAGCCTCACTATCTAACACATTGTTCAATGTTGACAATGATGGCTGCAAGTTGTCAGAAAAAAGTTAGATTGGATCTATCAAACTCCACATGTCAGTCATGAAACTGAAAGTAACATTTTCCTGTTAGAACTTAAATGGAAGCCTCAAGCTGATCTAGAAAATTCCTACATGAAACATGTTTTCTGATCGTTCTAGATTCCTTTAAAATCCAGGGCTGATAATAGAAACAAGATGAGAAACATGGTATAACTAAGCATGATTTGTATACAAATCATAATTCCTTATATGCAGTACTTTCAGGTTTACAAAAAAAAATTTTTTTAAACATATTTCACGGGAGTCCCACAGTAGCCCTGTGAGTAGGCAGGTAAGACTCAGAATTAAAGTGATGTGCCTACTACCAATTCAACACATGACTATGGAGCTGAACTCTGTGTAGTAGTGTCTAGGTACTGCTGACAGTGTGGGAACAGACAAGAAATCCCCCTCATGGAACCCGGCGGCTTCCTATCCTTTTTGTCTTAAACTCAGAACACAACTACCATTTCACTATACTTGTATCCAGGATAAAGCAATCTCTACTCTAGCTCAATCTTTAGTTACTTTGCATATGATATCTTACTATTTCATAGTGCTATTGCACTAAGAACACCATGACTTCCAAGTCCTCTGTCAACCAAATACCTTTTTATTTATTCTTATTTTTTTTGAGTTGGAGTCTCACTCCATCACCAAGATTGGAATTCATTGGCACACTCATGACTACCCCAGTGTCGATCTGCTGGGCTCAGGCGATCCTTCTACCTCAGCCTTCCAAGTAGCCGGAACTACAGGCGTGTGCTACCACGCCTGGCTACTTTTTTAATTTATCGTAGAGATGAGGTCTTGCCAAGTTGTCCAGGCTGTTCTCGAACCCGTGGACTCAGGCAATCCCCTTACCTCAGTCTTCCAAAGTGCTGGGATTACAGGCTTGAGCCACCACACCCGGCCCCAAATACCTTTTTAAATGATTATACCATTATCATCGTATGTGTATCAAATGATATACACATAAGATCATTTACTGTAACAGTCTTTGCATAGCAAGATAATGGAAACAGCCTACATGTCCTTCAGTGGGAGATTATTATGTAAGTGGAATGCTAAATAATTGGTGTAAAGAATGTGGCAGGTCTGTGTGCACTGATGAGGACAATCCCTGAGACACACAGGAAGTGACAATAGCACAGTTCAGAAAAATTCCTTCCACGTTGACATTCACAGGCATGGTCGGGATGAATGAAGGAATGTGTGCATATGTTTATAAATGAAAAGATACACATAAAAAGTAGTTGCCTTCAGGGAGACAAACTGGGTGGCTGCTGGGAGATAGGGTGGGGATGGTGACTTAAAGTTTTGCTGAATACCCTTTTGTACCTATTGACTCTCTTTTCTTTGTTTTTGTTTTTGATTTTTTAAAAATTGGGGTCTTGTTGCCCAGGCTGGAGTGCAGTAGCATGATCATGGCTCACCGCAGCCTCAGCTTCCTGGGTTCAGGCAATCCTTCTGCCTCAGTCTCTCAAGTAACTGAAACTACATGCAGGCACCATGTTACCTGGCTAATTTTTTTGTAGAGATGAAGTCTTGCTATGTTGCCCAGGCTGATCTCGAACTTCTGGGCTCAAGCAATTCTCCCACCTTGGCCTCTCGAAGTGCTAGGGTTATAGACCTAAGTCATCATGCCCAGCCCCTATTGGCATTTTTGTAGCAGATATTCATCTGCAAATAAATAGGCTGGGTGCAGTGGCTCATGACTGTAATCCAGTACTTTGGAAGGCCAAGACAAGAGGATTGCCTGGTCCAGGGTTTCAAGACCAGCCTGGACAATTTGGTGAAACCTCACCTCTACAACAAATCAAAAAATTAGCTGAGTGTGGTAGCACTCACCTGTGGTTCCAGCCACTTGGAAAGTTGAGGTGGAAGGATCGCCTGAGCCCAACAGGTCGAGGCTGTGGTGGCTGTGAGTGTACCACTGCACTCCAGTCTGGGCAACAGAGTGAGACTCTAACCCAAATAAATAAGTTAATAAATAAATAAATAAACCACTGTACCAAATAAGTGTGCAAGGACAAGTCAAAATGGAAACAATAATGCCCCTCCGGAAGGATCATAAGACACATTATTACTTCGGGAAAATAACTGCTTTTTAATTTTCTCAGTTTCAAGTTTCAGTGCTCTTGACATGGGGCTCAAAATACAAAAATATCGTTAGACTCTTCCTGGGTTCAAGGCTTACAAGAACTAACCCTGTGGCCCCTCTGGGAAATTTTGTTTTGTTTTGTCTTTGTTGTTTGTTTGTTTTAAAAAGATATGCTGTTGCTTCTCCACAGACTTGAAGCCAAGACTGAACACAGGAGAACTGAGGGACAGGAACAGTCCGAAAGAAAACTGAACTTGGCATTTTGGCAACTGGCCTTTCTGACTACTCCCCCACAACCCTCCACCCCCACCCCCACCCCCACCACAAGCATCTGCAAATTTAAAACCCAGGTGATTAGGGTTTTTTAAATACATAATTTTACAATGTTTTCTTAAAAATAGAGACAAGCCGGGCTCGGTGGCTCAGCCTGTAATCCCGCGCCTTTGGGAGGCTGAGGTGAGTGGATTGCCTGAGCCTGTGGGTTCGAGACCCGCCGGGGCAGCGAGACCTCATCTCTACAATAAATCAAAAAATCAGCCGGGCATGGTAGCGCATGCCTGTAATTCCGGCTACTTGGAAGGCTGAGGCGGAAGGATCACCGGAGCCCAGCAGGTCGAGGCTGCGGTGGCCGGGAGCGGCCACTGCACTCCAGTCTGGGTGACAGAGTGAGACTCCAACTCAAAAAAAAAAAAAAAAAAAATAGAGACAAGGTCTTCCTATGTTGACCAGGCTAGGCTCAAACTCCTGGGTTGAAGTGTTCCTCTCATCTCAGCCTCCCAAAGTACTGGGATTACAGACGTGAGACACAGCACCCAGCATAGTTAATATTTAAACATGCTACCTCTGGCTAACTGTTGTGCAGCTTCAGTAGAGAAGGGTAGAATGGAAAGGAGTTAATTTTTTAAACATATTCCTCCTACTGCTTTTATTACTCTCTCAATAAAGTGCTAGAAATGACTCTGACTACATATAATTCAGAAATCTGAGAGTCAGACTATCACAAACATATAGCTACGCTTCTTGGTTACTTTGCTCCAAAGGAGGACAATTTTATTCATGAGAGTTCAGCCATTCCATGTGCCAAACTGCATGTCACAGCAGCAGTCGCATCTAAGCAAAGGACTGCAATATTCCAGAAGAATGTGGTGCCTGCAAAGGCATCTTACACCTAGCTCTCCAAAAATGGCTGGCAAAGACTCATTTATTCTTTCATTTGACAGATACTGAGCAACTATTGTTATTTATTTTATTTAACAAGCATTTATTTGCATTGTGCAATGTGTTTGACATGGACTCTCATTTGAATATTAATTTGTTTGATCCTCAAATAACCCACAGAGAGAGGTACTGTATGTGTCCTCATTCCGCAGATGAGGAAACCGTGGCGTGAAAAGGCTAAGTAACTACCTCAGAGTCAAAGAGCTAATAAACGTGGGAGCTGAGGCAGTCTGAGTCTGGACTTCAGGTTCTTAACCTCTGCTCTACAAAAGGCACAGAGCCCAGCACTGGGGATCTACTAGGGAACCACACAGACCCTATCTCTGCCCTCTCTGGAGCCTACTTCTAGCCAGGAGGGAAGGGTCAAGAACAGGCAACAGTAGCAATTTAATTACAACTGCCAAAATGCCACAATGGAAAAGTGACAGGGGAGCACAACACAGAAGGATAAAGGACGATGGCAACATTCACTGAGCCCTCAGTGATTCTTCACAAAGCCCTAGAAAATAACGAATAATAGTCTCACTGTAGAAAAGCAGCAGCTCTGGCTTAAAGAGAGAGAGGTAAGGAGAGAGGCAGAATTCATCCTTAGTCTGAGCAGTCCTGACACCAGTCTGGCTGTTAGGAACAACAGATCTCTTCCACACGTTGTGTTCTTTTTGTATTATACTATAAATATCATTGTATTATTGTGTTAATGTATATTATACCAACTCTATTAATATATATTAATTTAATTAGTATGTTACATTATGAAAGGTCTAGGTATTTAGGTGGGTATCTTGCCAATTGCCTAATCTTATCACACTGACAATAATCACCTGATACCAAGAACTCGACCCACAACACGACTGTAACCCATATTGGTTAATGGCATTCATCTACAATTGATTCCTGTCATTGTTGATCTGCAGCTGCCCTATCCTTGTAGCTGAGGAGTAAAGAGTGAAGGAATGGGAGGCAGAAGAATAATCATATATCTCATGACTTCATTCCAAGGGCCAAGTTAGGTGTTTTCCCAAGTATGTACACACTAGAGGAGATCAGATGTCTAAGAGAAGAGAGATCTGAGGAGTTACTGGGGCTGATTTTTTAAAAAATGACCAGCCTGGGCAACATAGCAAGACCTCGTCTCAACAAAAAATAAATAATATAAACAAAAAAGCAAAACTATCCCTTCATTTTAAAAGTACAACAAGGAAAATGGAATACAATCCAAACATTCTATTTCAAAAGAGAGAAATTTTGCCGTCATTAAAAATTATGTTTGCAAGGAGTTTTTAACAAATGGAGAAAAATTTATGTTCTAATAATATTTACATATTCAGAGAAGGAGCAAAGAATGGAAGAAATATAAGATCCTTATGGAATAATACACATATTTTTGTACATAAAACATTTCTGAAAAGAACACAAAGAAATAATATTAATAATGGCTCTTACAAGGGATTAAAAATAAGATGATTGAAAGGAAATTTTAACATTTACTTTACACCCTTCAATAGTTTCCTATACATAATTTTTAAAAAATTAAAACAAGCCGGGCTCAGTGGCTCAGCCTGTAATCCCGCGCCTTTGGGAGGCTGAGGTGAGTGGATTGCCTGAGCCCACGGGTTCGAGACCCGCCTGGGCAGCGAGACCCCATCTCTACAATAAATCAAAAAATCAGCCGGGCGTGGTAGTGCACGCCTGTAGTTCCGGCTACTTGGAAGGCTGAGGCGGAAGGATCGGCGAAGCCCAGCAGGTCGAGGCTGCAGCCACTGCACTCCAGTCTGGGCGACAGAGTGAGACTCCAACTCAAAAAAAAAAAAAAATTAAAACAAATTGCATTTAGGAGGAGTTTTAAAATTACATGTAAAAATGCTTAAGCTACAACATTATCATGACAGAACTAAAAATTTTTACAGTAACTTTAACTATATACCCTCCCTCCCAATAAAGGAAACTAGAAAATTCTTGAAACACCAATAACCACAGTTATCCCCAAGGAGTCAGGTTCCCCCCCCCTTTTTTTTAACTTCACATACTTCCCTATTGTTTCAAATATTTACAATAAACATTTACACTTTCATGATTAGGGGAAAAAACTAGGAATAGAAAAAAGAACAAACATCATGGGACATATACTAATATGACAAGTGGTAGGACTATAGGAGTAGTTTTGCCAACAACTAAATGTAAAGTCAAATATAAAGAAGCCAAGATTGTCACTTCAGAATGAGTAAATTCAAAGTTAACACTAAAAGACTATCTTCTTGGCCAGGAGCAGTAGTTCCATCCTGTAATCCCAACACTTTAGAAGGCCCAGGCAGGAAGACTGTTTGAGCCCAAGAGTTTGAGACCAGCTGGGCAACATAGCGAGAACTAATCTCTACAAAAAATACAAAAGTTAGCCAGGCATGGTGGTACACGCCTATGGTACAAGCTACTTGGGAAGCCGAGGTGGAAGAATTGCTTGAGCCCAGGATGTCAAGGCTGTGGTGAGCCATGATCATGCTGCTGTACTCCTGCCTGGGCCACAGAGTAAAACCCTGTCTCAAAGGGGAAAAAAAAACTGTCTTCTTGAGAAAACACAGCCGCATGTGGGCTCACAGCCCTATTTCAAAAAAGACACATCTGGATTTTAAATATTTTTCGCCTAATCCTCTTTCCCTCTTCTTTTGCTACATGTGTGAAATCCGCTTTCTTTCTAACAGTCATTTGAGAAGAGAATAGTGGCAATTAGCTGGGGGCAGGTCACAGACTCCATCCTCTGTGTGACTAGCAACTGCCTGCAGGCTTTGAGGCTCTTTCTTCCTTCACCCCTTCGGCAGTGTCTGCTGCTACGCCTTCCAATTCCTTTGGGAAATTCGTTTTCCCTCTCAGAAGATGTTACCTTCCTCCCCAAAGTATGGATACAAAGCGCATCTTACGAAACAGTGAAAGGAAAGAAATCACTGCTGGAAGTTAGCCTGCCACCAAAATGTCATTGGTTAGCAAAATCTTCCTTGCAAGCTCTGCTGGAATAGATATTGGCACCGGATTCACTCTCATCATGTATTCTCTCTTTTAAGGTGTGGAAGTTCTTCATAAAGCAGAAACAAAAGCAGGAGCTCCAGTTTCTCTAGGAGAGTGAGCCCACTAGAGGCTGTATCTCCCACTTTTTAGAATTAAATTACAAGATGAGCACCTGGAGCCAGAGCTGAGCAACAAAAGGAAGTATGGGTTGTGGCTGGAGTAAGAAATGTCATGCTCTACAGCCTTAGCAGAAGCACCTGTCAGGACTCAACAACTACCAAAATAATACAAAAAGCAACACCTGAAGACTGAAAGGTGAACTGCGGAGAGGAGTCAGTCTTAGATAAGTCACCTACAAAGAGATGAATTTCCCAGTTTTGCTTTGTTTTGTTTCTGTCATCATGGCAGCCTTGTCCTGGAGCAGGACTCATCACACAGTAACAGCAGCGGGGCGGCAGAATGAGCCACTCCATGTGAAATCCAGTCTGTCTGGCCACAGGAACCTGTAAAAACAGGCTTTGCAGGCCAAAAAGGGATAAGGAGAAGAATGGAGAAAAACATGAAGAGAATCCTCTAATTCTGCACAAGAACCAGTATAATTCCTGGTTTCACCCAGAGCTGTGCATTCATGGCACTGACCCAAAGTACTACAGCAAGGACCATGAGAGCTGAACTAAGTCTGAAATCACCATCCACATCGCAGGCTGACTAACCTCTGAGAGACACATGCAGAGGACAGACCCAAAGTTGCACAGCAAAAGCTTTGAAAACTGAACTGAGATTAGCACCGCACCCACAAAAGGTGAGACAGAAATGCAGTTTCAATCTATCAGAGTTTATAGGCTGCTAAAAGAAACCCAAGAAAATCAATATTGCTCAGAAATTAATAATAGGGCCCAGAGTCTAAACAGCATAATATACACAATGTCCAGAATGTAACCCAACCTCATGTGAAGAACTAGGAAAATAAAACCAGAACTCTTTTTTTTTGAGTCAGAGTCACTCTGTCACCCAGGCTGGAGGGCAGTGGCATGCTCACAGCGACCCCAGCGTAGACCCACTGGGCTCCGGTGATCCTTCTACCTTAGCCTTCTAAGTAGCCAGAACTACAGGTACATGCTACCACACCCGCCTAATTTTTTTTTTTTTTTTTTAATTGTAGAGATGAGGTCTCACCAAGTTGCCCAGGCTGGTCTCAAACCCACAGGCTCAGGTAATCCACTCATCTTGGCCTCCCAAAATGCTGGGATTACAGGCTGAGCCTGCCAAGACCAGTTATTACAAGAAAAAAAGCAATCCGATTTCAACCTACAACTCCCAAAGAACAGATTTTTATTTATTTATTTTTTTTTGAGTTGGAATCTCACTCTGTTGTCCAGGCTGGAGGGCAGTGGCACATTCACAGTCACCCAAGTGACAATCTGCTGGGCTCCAGGGATCCTTCTGCCTCAGCCTTCCAAGTAGCCAGAACTGCAGGTGTGCACTACCACGTCTGGCTAATTTTTGATTTATTGTAGAGACAAGGTCTCGCCAAGGTGCCCAGGCTGGTCTTGAAATCACAGATCAGGCAATCCACTTGCCTCGGCCTCCTAAAGTGCTGGGATTACAGGCTGAGCCACCAAGCCCAGCCAGAACAGATATTATAGCTATACTTCATGAAGATATAGAATGAATAGAAAGAAGTTCTCGAAAGTGAAATAAAAACTAGAAAAAGAACCAAGTGGACATTGTAGGAATAAAAATACAGTATCTAAAATTGAAAAAAAAATTTGCTGAATGGCTCAATAAAAGAATGGAGGTAACAGATGAAAGAGTGAGTGAATATGAAGGGTCAGTGAAATTATCCAATATGAAGAAGAGAAAAAAAATTTCAGAAAAATGAGCAGGGAGCCTCAGAAATCTGAAAAAGAAAATCAAAATTTCTGGTATTCATATAATTGGTGTTCTAGAAAAAGAAAAGAAAAGAATGGTTGAAAAACAATTTGAAGAAATAATTCTCAATTATTAAAAGAAATTTACAGACACAAGAAATTCACAAACCCCAAACAGAATAAGCTAAAAGATAAACACACTTAGTCAACTGCTAAAGAGCAAAGATAAAGTATTCACAGCTATTAAAGGAAAGTTACATATTATATATGGGGGAACTATGATTCAAATTACTAAAGATTTCTCATCAGAGACCAGGGAGGCCAGAAAACAATGAAACAACATCTTTAAATGCTAACAGAATTTTTAAAAAGAACCCCATCAACCTAGAATTATATATCCATTAGGAAAGAAAGCTAAATAATGGTATTTTTAAATGGAGGAACACTAAAAGTATTCATTTTTAGACCTGCTCTTTAAAAAAGCTAAAGGGATTGCTTTAGGCTTGAGGAAAACGACACCAGAAAGAAACTGTGATTTTCACAAATTAAAAAACAAAAATAATATCTGGGTAAATGTAAAAGACTAACACTCCCCTAAGTTCTTTCAAATGCATATGACTGTTGAGAGCAAAAATTTGGCCAGGCTAGGTGGCTTAGCCTATAATCCCAACACTTGGGGAGGCCAAGGCAAGTGGATGCCTGAGTCTGCGGGTTGGAGACCAGCCCAGGCAACTTGGTGAGACCTCATTCCTACAATAAATCAAAAATTAGCCAGGCATGGTAGCACATGCCTGTAGTTCCGACTACTTGAAAGGCTGAGGCAGAAGGATCACCAGAGCCCAGCTGGTCGATGCTGGGGTGGCCGTAGGTATGCCACTGCACTCCAGCTTGGACATTGGAGTGAGACTCCAACTCAAAAAAAAAAAAGAAAGCAAAAATTTAACATTGGTGGAATTTTCAATGCATGTTGATGTAATGCATGTCATGACCATAACATCCAGGTGGGTGGAAGGACAAAGAAACCTATATCTTTGTAAGGTTTTTACATTTTACTTGAAGTGGTACAAGATTAACCCTAAGTAGACTGTAGAAGTGTAGGTATGTTATATTGTCATTCCCAGGGCATCCACACACAAAAAAAGTTTTTAAAGAGAGATAGTTGAATAGATAATATATAAATTAAAGTAGAATATTAAAAAGATTCAAATAATCCAACAGAAGACAGAAAAAGGGAGAAAGGAACAAATAACAGAGGGAACATCCAAAAGCAAATTAAAAAGTGTTATATATATATAAATATATATATATAAATTCAGTTATATCAATAAATATTAAATGGAAATTATACAAAGTCATGAAAAGAGACTGTCAGAATTTTTCAAAATAACAAAACCAACAATATGCTGCCTACAAGAAATACATTTTAAATATAAAGGCCTAGGTAAATAAAAAGTAAAGAATGAAAAATGATCAAAAGAAAGTTAGAATGGATATATTAATTTTATCCAAATCCAATTCTTGTTTCGCCCAATTTTTAATTCCTCTATATTAACATATTTATATATAGTTGTTATTCCCTCATAAGTCCTTAAAACCATTTCCAGAGTATTAAGCTGTGCTCCTCAATGATTTATAAAACATATGAGCAGACTCCTTCACTTTATGAATGAACCATCTTAAAACAGACAACTTTAATGCAGTAGTTTATTTTTTAAAAGAAAAGCAATATATAGTAAACAGATCTAAAACACTGTTTGGGAAAGGTGCTAAGTTTCATATGTACACAGAATTTTATAGGCTTTAGGAATGGCATGAGATTTTCATTAAAAGTTACAGCATGGGTGGTTTGGAGAATAACGCTGGGGCAGAGAAGACTCACACAAGCAGCCTGAGAAAAAAATATTTTCAGGAGCAACTAAATGTAGATTTTAAGTAAGTATGCCTAAAGCTAGCATAAGGTTATACAGTCTACAGACAGATAAGCCTCTTATAATTTTATTAGACTTATAAAGATTAGCAACAATAGTAGGTGAATCATGCCTATCACTGTACCTTACATCATAATGATAAAAATAATGCCTTGGGCTTTATACCTGATAGAGTTCTGCCAAACAATACTTTGTACCCAAACATTCTCACTATGAAATTACAGTTTTGTAAGCACGTCACCTCTCCACCAGTCACTTTTTTTAAGGTAGTAGAAAGAGGAGAGAGAAGGAGACGAGGCAAGGGAGGAAAACTTCTGCAATAGAAATTCATCATTTGTCTAAAACACACAGATCTTCAGGGCCTTCAATGCAAACTGTTTAGTTATGTCCTAGTTATAACTAGGGGAGGAGGCGAATTGTTTTAGAAGAAAGTATAAAATGAAGGGAAAGAAAAGTAAAGAATTGAACCCTGTATGTGTGGACCATGAATGCTCTCCCAAGTCTTTTGTATTTTAACATATATACTGTGATAAGATTTAAAAACAAAAAATAAAATCACTCTGCTGTCAGTAAGATGAGTATGATTTCTATGTTATAAATGAGGCAACAGACAAAAAGTGCTTTATCAATACAGGCACCCCTCACTTTTTTGGTTTTTTTTTTAATTGGAGTCTCACTCCATCACCCAGGCTGGAGTGCAGTAGCACACTCACAGCCACCCCAGCATCAACCTGCTGGGCTCCGGCGATCCTTCCGCCTCAGCCTTTCAACTAGCCAGAACTTTAGGTACACGCTGCCACGCTGTACCATGTCTGCCTAATTTTTTGATTTATTGTAGAGATGAGGTCTCACCAAGTTGCCCAGACTGGTCTCGAACCCATGGGCTCAGGCAATTCTCTCATCTCGGCCTCCCAAAGTGCTAGGATTACAGGCTTGAGCCACTGTGCCCGGCCATTCCTCACTTCTATGATGCACTTCATTCCTAGAAACCACACTCAAAAAAATTATTAAGTGGACTCTGGAATTTACTCGTTTACTTGAATAGGTTTGATGTTAGCAATGAAGACTAGTAATGAATGGATAAGTGGATAGGGACAAGGAGATGTGAAATGCTGGTCCTGCCTTTCACTACATCCCAAGGAATGTTTGGAGGAGAGAAATGCTAACTTCACAAACAAGCACAGACTTTCAGACCTTCAGACATATACTATAAGGAGGACTGCCAGGGCGAGGAACCCCGAACAACTGCTACAACTTTGCAGTTAAAAAGAAAGGCCGCAGAGAGTCCAGAAATAGACCCACACAAATACAGCCAACTGATCTTTGATAAAGAAGCAAAGGCAATTCAATGGACAAAGTACTGTCTTTTTAACAAATGTTTCTGGAACAATTAGACATTCACACATCAAAAAATGAATCTAGTTGCCTTTAACAAAAATAAGCTCAAAATGGAAAACAGACATAAATATAAAATGTGTAAATGTGAAAAATGTAAAATCTATAAACGCATAAATGTGGAAAATGCAAAAATCTATAAATGTGTAAATGTAATAAATACAAAATCTATAAAACTCTTAGAAGATAATATAGGAGAAAATCTAGATGACTTTGAATTTGGTGATGACTTTTTAAAAGAAACAAGACCAAAAGCACAATCCAAGAAAGAAAAAAATCAGTAAGTTAATCTTTATTAAGATTAAAAACCTTTGCTCTGCAAAAAACACAGTTAAGAAAATAAAAGAACAAGGCACAGACAGAAAGTCTTTGAAAAATATTTACCTGATAAAGGACTGACCAATGTCCAAAGTATACAAAGAACTCTTAAAACTCGACATTGAGAAAACAACCTCATTAGAGAATGAACAAAAAAATCCAAACACATAACTCAAAAAAAAAAGATATACATATGGTGAATAAGGATATAAAAAGATGTTCAACATATGTCATTAAGAAAATGCAAGTACATGAATGAGATACCATGGCACAGTTATTATAATGGCTAAAATCCAAAGCACTGACAACAACAAAAGCTGGTAAGGATGTAGAGCAACAAAAACGTTCATGCATTGCTGGTGGGAATGTAAAATGGTATAACCACTTTGGAAAGCAGTTTGGCAGTTTCTTTTAAGAACAAACATACTCTTATCATATGATTCAAGAATCTCACTCCGTATTTAACCAAATGAATTGAAAACTTTTGTTCACAAAAACCTGCACACAAAGATTTATAGCAGCTTTACTCATAATTGCTAAAACTTGGAAGCAACCAAGATATTCAAAAGCTGAATGGCTAAACAAATTGTGGTACATCCACACAATAAAATATTACTCAGACATAAAAAATGAACTGGCAATTCATGAAAAGACATGGAAGAAGCTTGAGTGTTTATTGCTAAGTGAAAGAAGCCAATCTGAAAAGGTTATATACTGTATGATTCCAACCATATGACACTGTAGAAAAGGAAAATCCACAGAGACAATAAAAAAAGATCAGTGGTTTCCAGGGTTCAGTGGGGAAAGAGCATGAGAAGAAGGAATAAACAGGTAAAGCACAGAAGATGTTCAGGGCAGTGAAATTATTCCATATGAAAACATAATAATGAATACATGTCATTACGTATTTGTCAAAATTCATAGAATGTTCAACACAGAGTGAAGATTAGTGTAAACTATGGACTTTAGTCAATAATAATGTATCAATTTTGATTCCTCAAACACAACCAAAGCACCACACTAATAAAAGATGTTAACAACAGAGAAAATGTGTGGTGGTAGAGTGGTAGAATGGGAGCTCTATATTTAGCACTCATTTTCCTGTACATGTAAAACTCATTAAAAACAATACTCTGATTACTTATTTTTATTAAAAACAAGGTTTCTTTTAAAGGTCAAAATTTTTAAATGTCACTAAAAGATACTTTCATTTTCTCCAATTTCATAGACCTTAACTGTATTATGAGACAAACAGCTGAAACAGAAAACCACCCAGTGAGAGCCTGCCTACATTTTCTACACCTTCTTTTCTTATTAACTTCTAATATGTATGCCTAATTCCAATAAGCAAATTTGTTTATTTTCATAAAGAAGATGCTTTCTATTCCACCATGAGAGAATAGGAAGCATTATTCCAGTCCCCAATAATTTATCTGGGGAAACAGCCCTCTTCACATCTCCTTAAGGTTGGTCACAGGACAGCTTCCAAAGAGTCTTCACATGGCTAGAAATACCAACATAACAGGAATAAAATGCCTCTAATAAGAAAAATCGGGGGCAAAAAGACATTAAAGTCCCTGTTCTTATCTGAAGAAAAAGAAACCCACACATACTTACCTTAAAAAATAGGAGAGTATAAATTCTTCCCCCAAAACACGATCAACAAGTAGTTCAGCATTTGCAGCTGTTAAAGAGGAGGAACACTCAGTTCAGGATGATTTTTTATTGTGTCTACCATTACCTAACTGGTATGGTTAAAGTGGACGGTTACTATCTTCTCTGCTTCTTAAAATTTGTAAAAAGCCTAGCACTGAAAATTATAGCACTCTTCTTGTATTAAATGCCATGTAGAATTTCCTCCTAATTGTGCTTTTATTAAGTATGGTCTACCTTTTAGCTTTCAACATAGCAATACAACACCTTACATACATAGAGTTACTCTAGACTAGTGGTTCTCAAAGTGTGGTCCCTGGACTAGCAGCATCAGCATGACTAGGGAACTTAAGAGAAATGCAATTCTAATCCAGATCTAATGAATAAGAAATTCTGGGAATGGCACCCAGTCCTCTGCTCTAATGAGCTCTTCAGGTGATTCTGATGTGCAGTGACGTTTGAAAGTCAATGCTCTAGATGTTCAGAAGTATGAAAACAAGCCTTACCTTCCTTTCTCAAAGCAGACTGGACCCAATTATTTAGTGAAGTCTAGCTCCAGGGAACTCGTCATGCTCATAATATTAGAATAGCTGGTTAAGTATCTCATCTCTCCATCTTGCTTCCTTGTTCCTACCATCATTGCATTGTAAGATAAAGAAAGACTCAACTGTGCTTTTGGGAGGCTAAGGTGAGTGGATTGCGTGAGCCCGCGGGTTCGAGACCCACCTGGGCAGCAAGACCTCATCTCTACAATAAATCCAAAAATCAGCCGGGCCTGGTAGTGCATGCCTGTAATTCCGGCTACTTGGAAAGCTGAGGCGGAAGGATCACCGGAACCCAGCAGGTCGAGGCTGCGGTGGCCGGGAGTGGCCGCTGCACTCCAGTCTGGGCGACAGAGTGAGACTCCAACTCAAAAAAAAAAAAAAAAAAAAAAAGAAAGAAAGACTCACATTCGGTGTCAACTCCCAACCATATCAGCTTTCTCAGTGAAGGAAAAAAAAAATCAAAGGCTCCTTCTTGAAAAAGGTTGGCCCTACACTGACCTGCCATTTGCACAGGAGGAAGCTAAAACTCAGAACATTCTAGAAACCAGTATCTAGTCCAAGATGGGCCAACCAGTAGGCATACAAGCTTCTACTCTTCACTCCAACACAGTGCTGTCAGCAGTCTTCATAAAAGAAACATTAGCTCTGCGATCTTGGCCAAATTACTACCGCTCTAAAAGCCTAATTTCCACATCTATAAAATAGAAGTAAAAGAGGTACCTACTTCACAGAGTTTATGTGAGGATTAAATGAGATAATCCATGTAAGGCTCTAAGAATGGAGCTTGGCACACAGCACAACTGCAATAAATGTCGGCCATAATTTTTGATACTGACAACACCACCGCTACAGTTATTAAAACACTACTGTCATTAAGAACTGGGCATTTTTTAACTTATCAGTTTTTTTTTTTACTCTTGCCTTCAGACTTTTTATACTGTCCAGACCATCATATGTTGAGTTTTTAGGCAATAGACTTGATCCTATCATCTATTAAGCCATGATGGAGCTTACAAAAGATTAAGCAAGCCACCCAAAAACTTCCTAAGAGATCTTTTCTTAGCAGTTATTCCAATCACTCGACATTTTATTTTTATTTCAACCTAAAGATGAGCTCTTAACACAGATAAACCAGATAACTATGTCAAATGTACACAGCCTTCATTCTGGAGAGCTTCTTGAAATTCAAGAAAGACAAGCCTTCGGTTCCTTGTCACTACATTGATCAAAGATAGTCTGAGTCTCCAGTTGTATAAATGAAAAACAGTATATCTTCTCTGAGCAAATCCTTCCAGATATATGCCTGACTGCAACCCTTTGAAGTTGACACAGTGGAAATCAGATTTTTTGCATGAATTATGCACTACAGCAGAACAGAAGCAAGACCACTCAGAATATGACCCATCATACGAGAAGGCTAAAAGCACAACTCGTACTGTGCCTTTTCTGGGAAGTCAACATTCCTGAACTAGGTGAGAGTTACATAGTGAGGGGTGACTTCAACTTCTGTGAGTACAGCAGCTAAAACTACACAAGCTAATGACTTCAACAACTGCAGAGACTCACTCGTCTTTCGGTGACTTTTGTCCCACGGACTTCCAAGTCCATTGATCTAGTCTACCACAACTGATTATTTAAATCCAGTAGACAAAGGAGATTAACATTCATTTTAATTCATTTTAATTAAGTTAAACCCAACAAAAGCTATGTTAGTTTTTGACTGAGGTCCACCAACAATCATCATTCAAGATTCAAGTTCAAATTTAAAACCTCATTTAATTTTTTGTCCTAAAACAGTGATTCAAGTTTAAATGCCATAATTTCAGCACTTGTGCTCTAACTAAAAATTCTACAAATCAAAATTGTTCATATTTACTAAATCTCTAAGGACTCCATAACAGAATTTTTTAGAATCTTTGAAAAATGTTTTTAAAGATTTCCTCTAAAGTTATTCAAAAATTCAACCTAAGCTTAAATTGTTGTTTTCTAAAGAGAAATAACTTCTAAACCAAAATTGCTTCTAAATCAAATATATTCATGCTGGTACTATTTCAAATTCATCAAGACACAGGAAGATAATAAATGTTCATATTTACATATAAATGGTTTATTATCTCAATAAGCAAACCCATATGGGGCGAACAACTGGACTTTCAGCTTGGCTATGATGTCAGCGTTATTCCTATTAGCTTACATAACAGATTAAGCACCTATGTCTCAATACTAAAGTCAAAGCAAAATTAGTTTGTAGGATTATGAGGCAAAACTATGGGAGTTGGAAAGTTTAATAGCAGTCTAAAGGTCAGCTTCAAACCTGAGCTAATGAAACGGGTCAGGAATTACTTTATTCATTCTATACAATGTTTACACCTAGAAACCCCAATCAGCTGCAGTTGATCCAACTTGACTAGGACATCAAAAACCTGCACAAAAGCAAAAATGTTGCTAAATTACAAAGTCAGCTTGCTGGAGTTGGCTTATAACCATCCCTTTTCAAACCACAAGCTCCTTAAGCATCCTCAGGGCAGCAACTCTCTGGCAGCCAACCCCAGGTTGGTGCCTTGATGTTTCATTTCTACATATTGTTTTCTTTTCTTGTTTTTTTTTTCTTGAGTCAGGGTATCACTATGTGGCCCAGGCTGAAGTGCAGTGGTACAATCACAACCCACCACAGACTTGACCTCCTGAGCTCAGGCGATCTTCCTGCCTTAGCCTCCTAATTGGGACTACGGGTGCACATCACTACACCTGGCTAATTTTTTTATTTTTTGTAGAGACGAGGTCTCACTATGTTGCCCAGGCTAGTCTCGAACTCCTGGGTTCAAGCGATCCTCCCACCTTAGCCTCCCAATATGCTGGGATTGCAGGAGTGAGCCACTGTGCCCAGCCCGTACATGTTTTTGTTTTTGTTTTACAGAGCACTGGAAAGCTTAGACTTCTAACCACTTGCTCTTGCCCCCAATAGCATGGTGCTCCTTTATTCTTGCCTGTCTTTCTGACATGGAATCCATACCTCACCTGGGACTTCCATCCCCAATATATGTCCCCAACAGACTCTGGCTTGTCTGAGGGTTCCAACATTTCATTTTTATTCTGACTCAGATGTATGCCTACTCTGTTAAGCATGATTCTCCTCAGTTCTAGTCTCTCACCCTACATTTAGTGGCCTATACCAGTATCACACAGTTGAAGCTGTGCTTGTGAGTCAGAAGAGGACACCCGGCTTCTAAAAAGCTCAGAGAGCAAAAGTTCAAAAGTGTTTCTGTTCCTCCAGGCTCGTGTGCCCTTATCCTATACTTGGCTTAGGTCCCAAACATCAGCTCTCAGGCACATTGGTGGCCCCTGGATATTTACTTAAGCAAATATAACCTTAAAAGGTAAATAATGAACACAGAACTGGGAATTAATGGATCTGTTTCTGATCCTAACTGCCACTAAGATCGCACCACTGTGTGATCTCGGGTGAGTCACAAACCCTCTCATCTCTAAAAATAAAGGGTTTTGTAACTGCTCTTCCAGGTATGAAATTCCATTACTGTATTTTGCAAAAGTAACTGTCAAATGAATTCCCAGACAAGTTTAAAGGCTTAAGATATGATCTACTGTTATTTACTCCTGCCATTTCTCTCCTTCATTTTGGGTGACATCTCAAAATGGACAGTTGAAAGTCGACCATGTACACCAAGGCAAAAACACCGGAGAAGAGTCCCTATAATCTTTTCTCCACTAGTGTATCTGAGTGAACACTTTAGTGCCCTGTTGATTAAAGGGCTCTAAATGACTCATCTGTATCAGCTTCTCTCACAAGTTTAAAGAAGCAGAACCACTGGCTGAGTATCTACTATGGGCCAGGGATACAGTTACGCATTTTTCTACATTCATTCCAAACCTTACTGTTTGAAAGATAAGCATGATCATCACCTCATGGGATCAAAGACAGATTCTTTAACTTACCCCGGCCACAGCTCTAATAAGTGGTAGAATTCAAATGCAAGAGCTCTGCTTAAAGCTGGCCTGATAGAGAGGATCAGAGATGGTGTTTGACATCTCAGATGTCAAACTCAAGCTGCCTGCCACACCATATGCAGACAATAAAACTTTCTGTTGCATTTAAAAGTATTTGCATTGTACCCTTCCTTAAAGAGAGGAAGAAACAGACTCTCCTAGGAATGACTTCAAATTTGTCCCAGGTAAAAAAAGAAAATAAAGTCTATAATTTAAAAAATTATGGATACACACAAAAAAAAGCATATCAACTTAACACATTAAAAAAATAATTAGAAATTAAAACATGGTCAGGCATGGTGGCTCATGCCTATAACCCTAGTACTTTGAGAGGCCAAGGTAGGAAGATGGCTTGAGTCCAGGAGTTGGAGACCAGCCTAGCCAACATAGCAATACCTTGTGTCTACAAAAAAAAATCAAGAAATTAGCCAGGCATGGTGGTGCATGCCTGTAGTAGTCCCAGCTACTCAGGAGGCTGAGGCTGGAGGATCACCTGAGCCCAAAAGGTTGATGCTACAATAAGCCATGATCACACCATGCATTCTAACCTGAGAGATAGAGGGAGATCCTGATTCAAAAAAAAAAGAGAGAGAAAGAAGTGAAAACATATTATGACCATACCATTCTGAATAAACATAAAATGATAAAATAGAATAAATAAAAATGAATATTAAATGGGAAATACATAAATCATGTATTTTAACTCCGAGATTCAAAACTCTGTCTCTAAAAAGGAAGAAAAATTAGTACTACCATATAGTAAGAGATATTACAAAAATATAATAATTAAAATAGTCATCATGCAATGAAAATTTAGACTATGATAGAGGTAGCACTTCAAATCAGAGAGGAAAATATGGATTATTTAACAAATCATGTTAGGACTATGACTAGCCAATTGGGGAAGAAAACTATGTTTCTAACACCAAAATTAATGAAGTTCTCATTTCTTGTACCAAAATTAATTCAAGATGGCTCAAAGATTTTAACACAAAAAAAACATAAAATATTACAATTATTCTTAAACATTGTAAATATAGTAAATGTTTTTATCTCCAAGAACTCCTGAAGCCCCAATAAACAATTAGTATAGAATAAACAGGATAGAATTCTAAAAGGACAAAAAATGATGATAACAGATAAGAGATGTCACCCAAAATTTTGGAAGACGGAAGCCAGAATGGTAAGGGATAACAGATTAAGCCAAGTAGAGGCAGCAGAAGCCTGCCCACCTCCAGTAAGGAAGTCAAAGATAGATGCCTGACACTTACATGCACACAAGAATCACTTGGCAATCCTCAGCAGATGCAGATTCTGATTCAGCAGGTCTGGGATATAGTCTGCAGTGCTGTATTTCTGACAAGTTCCCTGGTGATATAGGCAGAGACTGCTGATATATGGTCCACACTTGGAGGTGCCAGGCTTTAACATAAAGAATGCTGGAAATGTTCGAGAACTGTAAGACCATGGATACCTCTGAAGGTCCGGGCGCAGGGTTCAGCTGGAGCAAGAGGACAGGTCCAAAGGTTGGACCCTGAAACCAGGTGATTGCGCTCCCTGGCTCCAGCAGAGATGAGTGGTTTACTCCTGTAAAGGTTGAATCACAGAAGACCTGTCCTTTGGGACACTGAACACAGTGACCAAAACAGGGAACTAAGTGAAAATCTTCAGCTCACTGCTCAGCTGTCAGAACGGTGGCAGCAGGTTTATAACCTCCAGGCAGGCTAGAGAAGGTCTTTCCCTGGAGAAACTGACCAGCTCAAGACAAAGGACTCTACAGGAAAAATCTTGATTGATCAGACTACACAGAAACTGAATTCTTCAGCCCAGGGAAAAAAGTCATAATTGAAGTAAAAAGAAAAATTTAAAAAACACAAATATTCACACTATACATGAAAAATAGCAAATTGCTTTATTTTTGCATAGAAAGCCTTAATAAAATAACAAACACTCCCCCAAAAGGCAAAAAATATCAAGGAATTCACAGAAAATTAAACACACATGGCTTTAAGACATGAAAATGTGCCGAACGTCACTTAAAAATAAAGGCACATTAAAAGGACATCATTTTCACATAGTCAATTGGCAAACATTTGAAAGTTCAGTCATACTAATAAACTTCCCTCCAGTGAGTGGGAATATGAACAATACCCGAGGCAGACAACTGGCAGTATCTATCAAAATGCAAAATGACCTAACAACTTCACATTAACAGAAATTTATTCTAAGGTAATTCACATGTAAATATAGATGTACAAAAATAGCCATTGTGATCTGGCTTTTAATAGCATATGACTGGAACTGACCTAAAGATGTACGACTAGGAGAGTGGATAAATAAATTATGATAAATACATTACGTGCATATATATGCTATGTCATATATATTAAAATTCCAAACAACCATTTGTAAGAAAAAAGTTGGCTTTTCAATATTTCCATTAAAAGATGTTCAAGATACAGTGAATAAAAAACAAAGTACAAAAAAGCATACGTAGTTTGTATTAAATAAAATATACAGAGAGATACATATTGCTATAGACTGAATGTTTGTGGGCCCCCCCCAAAAAAAATTCATATATACTGAAGTCTAAATCCTCAATGTGATAGAATTAGGTGCTGGAACAGTGAGAGGTAATTAGGAGATGAGGGTGGGACCATCAGGAATGGGACTGGTGCCCATGTAAGAAGATATTCTCTCTCCCTCTCTCTCCATGTAAGAAGATATTCTCTCTCCCTCTCTCTCCTTTTTTCTCATTCCCTTCCTCCTTCCTACCCTCCACCATGTGAGTGTACAGCACAAAGACAAAAATACAGCCCTCTGTAAACACCAGGAAGAGGTCTCTCACCATACAATGAATGTGCTGATGACTTGAAGTTAGACTTCACTGTCTCCAGAATCATGAAAAATAAGTTTCTGTTGTTTAAGTCACTCAGTCTATGGTATTGTTATAGCAGCCTCTGATGGTTAATTCAAGGTGTCAATTTCACTGGAATAAGGAATACGTAGAGAATTAGTAAAGCATTATTTTGGGGTATGTCTGTGATGATGTTTCCAGAGGAGATTAATATGTGAGTCTCAGTGGATTAGGAGGGGGAAGATCCACCCTCAATGTAGGCAGACACTATCCAATTGTCTGGGGACTCAGATAGAACAAAAACAGAGGAAAGGGATTTCCTCTCTCTCCTGGAGCTGGGACACCTCTTCTCCTCCTGTTCTTGAACATCAGGATCCCAGATTTCCTACTTTGGGACTCTAGGACATACACCAGCAGTCTCCCTGGGTGCGTAGGCCTTTGCACTTGGACTGGGTCAAGTTACTGGTATCCAGGGTATCCAGCTTGCAGTCTGTCATGGGACTTCCGTCTACATATCGATTATGTGAGTCAAATCCTCTAATAAATCTCCTCTCATATACTTATCTGTCTATCCATCTATCTACGCATCTAACTGTCTTAACTACCAAGATATCTATCCATATTTGTTCTGTCTCTCTGGCAGATCCTGGCTAAGACACAGCCCAATTTGACTAAGACATATATGCTTGAACATGCATAGAAAAAATTCCACAAGGTAGTTGCCAAAGGTTGTGTTTGAGGAAGGAGTTTTATTTTTCATTGAATACCCTATTTCACTGTTTGACATGTTTTCTCTATATGCCTGTATTGATTTTTTTTCCCTTATCAGCTTCCTTTCCCAAGAATTACATAGGGCAAGTTGATCATAATGGGATGATAGGAAAAAGAAGACTCCAGAAAGGAGCAAAATTATTGCAATGGATGGAAGCTGTGATTTCTAGTTCTGTCTAAAAACTGGTTTGGGAGAGATAAGCTAACTTCTTTTGCCACTCTTTCTGTACTGAAGAAACAGAAATAATAATAATACAAGATTGGCCAGGCTCGGTGGCTCAGGCTGTAATCCCAGCACTTTGGTAGGCCAAGGCGAATGGACTGCCTGAGCCCGCAGGTTTGAGACCAACCCACACAACTTAGTGAAACCTCGTCTCTACAATAAAATCAAAAATTAGCCGGGCACAGTAGCGCACATCTGTAGTTCCAGCTACTTGGAAGGCTGAGGCAGCAGGATCGCCGGAACCCAGCAGGTTAACATGGGAGTGGCTGTGTGTGTGCTACTGCACTCCAGCCTGGGCAACAGAGTGAGACTCCGACTCAATAATAATAATAATAAAATAATAAATACAAGTTTATTTTAGTGGATAATTTTGAACCCTACATAGCATCTATTGTGATCATTTATTTAATAAACATCTCAAGCCAGGCATGATAGTTCACACCTATAATCCCAGTACTTTGGAAGACTGAGATGGGAGGACCACTTGAGGCCAGGAGTTTGAGACCAGCCTAGGCAGCATAGCGAGATCTTGCCTCTACAAAAAAATCATTAAAAAATTAGTCGGACATGGTAGCGCAGGCCTGTAGTCCCAGCTACTCAGGAGGCTGAGGCAAGAGGATCGCCTGAGCCCAGGAGGTCAAGGCTTTGGTGAGCTGTGATAGCACCAGTGCACTCCAGCCTGGGCAACACAGAAAAACTCCAACTCAAAATAAATAAATAGGCCAGGCGCAGTGGCTCAAGTCTGTAATCCCAGCACTTTGGGAGGACAAAGTGGGAGCTCACAGGTTCAGGAATATCCTGGGCAACGTGGCAAGACCTCATCTCTATAAAAAAAAAATTTAGCCAGGTATGGGAGCACATACCTGTAGTTCCAGCTACTTGGAAGGCTGTGAGATAGGAGGATCACCTGAGCCCAGCAGATCGACTCTAGGGTGGCCATGAGCGTGTCACTGCACTCCAGCCTGGGCATCAGAGTAAGACTCTGATTCAAAAAATAAATGAATAAATAAATAAGCATATCTCATATATTTAAATACTTTCCAGTTTATTGCCTTAGACTTAGCTAGCTAACAAAAATGGTGAGTGTGGACTTGCATCTGAAAGGGTAGTTGTACTCCACATTAAAAAATATCTGATTTTCAAAGATGACACAAACAAATAGAAAAATATTCCATGCTCATGGATTGCAAGAATCAACATTGTTAAGATGTCTGTCCTATCCAAGGCAATCTACAAATATAATGCAATACCCATTAAACTGCCAGCAGCATTATTCTCAGACCTGGAAACAACAATACAAGAATTCATATGGAAACATAAACGACCACGAATAACCAAAACAATCCTCATCAAAAAATAAATAAATAAATAAAGAGGAAGGTATCACATTCCCAGACTTTAAACTTTACTATAAAGCTACAATAATCAAACCAGCCTTGTACTGGTACAAGAACAGATATATAAACCAATGAAACAGGATAGAGATTCCAGGAGCAAAACCTCAATTTCTCAATTCAAGTCATCTTTGACAAAGCCTCCACCACCAACCATTGGGGAGAGGAGAAACTATTCAGCAAATGGTGCTGGGAAAACTGGCTGACCACATACAGAAGATTAAAACAAGACCCCTAACTATATCACCACACACAAAAATCAACTCTAGGTGGATCAAAGACCTAAACATAAAACCTCCAAACTATAAGAAACTTAGAGAATGCAGGAGACACCCTCATGGAAACTGGAACTGGAAACCAATTGCTGATCAAAACCAAGTACCCATGCCATAAGAAATAAGATAGACAAGTGGGACCTCATCAAACTGACAAGCTTCTGCAAAGCCACAGAAACCATCAAGAGAGCAGGGAAACAGCCCACAGACTAGGAAAAAATATTTGTCAACTGTATGCCTGACAAAGGCCTAACATCTAGGATCTACAAGGAACTCAAACATGCTGAAAACAAAAAAATAAACAGCCCCATTACAAAGTGGGCAAAAAATATGACTAGACACTTCTCAAAAGAAGACATACGAGCAGCCAAGAGATACATGAAAAAAATGCTCAGACGCACCAGCCATCAGAGGAATGCAAATTAAAACCACACTGAGATGCCACCTAACTCCAGTCAGGATGGCCATCATCAATAACTCAAAAAACAATAAATACTGGTGAGGATGTGGGGAAAAAGGAACACTACTTCACTGTTGGTGGGAGTGTAAACTAGTACAATCTCTGTGGAAAGCAGTGTGGCGATTCTTAAAAGATCTAAAAATCGACCTTCCATATGACACCACAATGCCCCTACTGGGAATATACCCGGAGGAACTCGAATTACTCTATGAAAAAGATATCTGCACAAGTATGTTTACTGCAGCACTGTTCACAATAGCAAAAACATGGAATCCATCGTGCTGTCCCTCAAAAGAGGACTAGATAAAAAAAATCTGATACATATACACGATGGAATATTATGCAGTCATAACAAAGGACAAAATTATGAACTTCACAGCAACTTGGATGGACTTAGAGTGATCTATTGCAGAAACAAAGAACTGAGTATTATATGTTCTCACTCATAAGCGGACCTTAAACAATTATCAAAATACTATAAGAAGAGGATTGGCACTAGCAGGAAACTGTCAGGGATGGGGGAGGGGGCACACCTCATCAACAAGGGTAGCTGCATAATGAATACCTAACCCTGAATTGTACTCCACATCTTTAAAATAAAAAAAAGTAAATAATAAATAAATAAAATCTGACTTTGAGCCTTGAAGCCATCATGCTGCAGGACCAAACATGAGCCATAGAAGCATAGACACTAAACATCAGGGGCAGAGCCAATAATCTCAAGAAATGTTTGCCGGATGTAACTAAGCCTAACAGCCTGACTTATGAGCCAGCGTGCTTTATGTTGATTTTCTAAAGCCAAAAAATATTATTAATAAACAACTACTTAGCTACTACTTATAAACTTGTAGTTCCCTAGTTCAAACTTTTGGACACAACCTCCATGAAATACCAAGCAAAATATTATATATAATCACCCATTTTTTCACTAAAGTATCACTTCTAGCCTTATTTTTATACAACTATTAAAGTTAATCATTGAGTCTAATTTATTTATTGAGTCTAAATTTATTTATTCTCTTCCTTTACATTGTAATTTTACCAAATCCATAAGTATAAGTGTACTACAGCTTTGAAGCTATACATTGTACTTATTTATTTATTTGTTTATTTATTTTTTTGAGTTGGAGTCTCACTCTGTCACTCAGGCTGGAGTGCAGCGGCATGATTATGACAATCACAGCCCATGGCAGTCTCATCCTCCTAGACTCAGGTGATCCTTCCATCTCAGCATCCCAAGTAGCTAAGACTACAGGCACACACCACCAAACCAGCTAATTTTTTTTATTTTTTGTAAAGGTGAGGACTCATTATGTTGCCCAACCTGGTCTAAAACTCCTGAGCTCAAGCAATCTACCTGCCTTCCAAAGTGCTGGGATTACAGGCATGAGCTACCGCACCAGACCAAAGCTATACATTTTGAAAAGAAAAAACATAATAAATTACACAACATAAAACTCATTTTGAAAAAGTTACTTTTAAAAAGCCATCCTAGAACGTCTGAGGACAGAGCCATATTCAAGTACTCCAGGATGATGTGTCATAATATCTCCAATATACATGGCGTGGTACAGAAAAAAAATGAAAAAAGATGACAAAATGTTAACAATCACTGAATTCTGGCGATAAGAATATGAATATTCTTGGCACTGTTTTTTTTTTAGATTTTTCTCTGTATTTGAGCATTTTCATAAAAATCAAAATGTGTTAATACACACCAACCTACAGGTAGAAGAACACAGCTTTTCCCTAAGCAGAAAGGCATGACGAGAAAATGTGATGACTGAAGGGCAGTCGTACTGAAGAATAACCAAGTCCAAGATTAAAAGTCTCCTCTTGAATTCTAAATTCACAGTCATTGTTAGATCTTGACAACTTTTCAATGAAAATGTTTCTACCATCAAAATAGCTTAATCATAAGGTAACTAACTACTCTGATAATAAATTATCAGGAAATCCCATACATACAAGGATAGATATCCTTCATTCATGATTTCATGCGCAAGGTAGAAACATTTGGTATACTTTTGATCAATTGACTTTTATTTGTTGTAAAATATAAACAACTCACCATTCCTATTAGCTAAGCAGCCCTAAGGCAGTGAGCTGGAAAAAGTGAAAAATGACTGTTAAATAAATGTTCACGACAGATGTTGCAAAGTTCAAAACTATAAACTTGAATTAATTTCTCACTGTACTTTATTATTATTATTCTCACTTCTCAAATAAAGAAAGAGTGGCGAAATGTTTTTTCATAGCAGAGAATACTAAATTTCCTTCTTAGCCAGAGCTCCAACCTGTTCTTTGGAAAAGTCATCATATAAAAATAATTGTTTTCTTTATAAATTAAGACAGTTTGTCAAAATTACATCTTATTTGCTGCAGGGTAAGTCATAGTGAAGAGGACATGAGGAAAGGGTTTTCTTATGCCACCGCAGCAATTCTATTTCTATGTGTTAGAGAAATACACCTAAACATAAAGAAGTCTGTACAAGAATGAATTTATTGAATTGCTTCCTATAACATGTATAAAGAAGCAGTTAAACGAACTATGAAACACCCAAACAAGGGGATACTGTGCCAACATATTTTTAAAAATAAAGTACTTCTACAGTCACTGATACTGGAAAATCTCCAAGACAATCTTAGGTGAAAAAAAGATAAACAAATTCAGAAAAGGACTTAGAGTATATCATTCATGTTTTCTTTCCTTTTTTTTTTTTTTTAGAGACTGGATCTCGCTATGTTGCCCAGGTTGCAGTGCAGTGGCTCCTCACAGTAACGATCATGGCACATTACAGTCTTGGACTCCTGGCTTCAAGTGATCCTCCCGCCTCAGTTTCTGAGTAACTGAGACTACAGGCATGTGTCACTCCACCTGGCATCATTCATGTTTTAAACAAATTTTATATTTCCATATATGTAGGTAAATGCATTGAAAAAGTTCCCAAAGGATATAAGTGTCAAATGCTGATATTGGTCACATCTAGGGAAGAATGTGAGACTGAAAACACACTAAAAATGGAGATTTTTTTCCCCCCCTGTTTTAGGAGTTTCCCAATGAGACCACAGACATATCATTAGGTCATTTTTCAGTGACTTTTTAAATCAAGAGGCTTTATGATTTTAAATATTAAAATGTTTCAAGTAATAATTTCTGTAGTTTAATCATGTTAGACATTGAAACATTTTTAAAATCCACAAATTAAAATTAACAAACTAGAAATTAACAAATAGTTACTGCCGAGATAATACTGCACTAAGAGATTTACTGTACATTGTGTCATTGCATTTCCAAGAAAACTGAAAAAAAATTTCAGAAGTTCCATTTTAAACCAGTGTGAAAAAACAATTACCTCAAACACGCATAATTTGGAAGAATATTGCTATAACACAACCCTCACAGCTATCATAAAAGCTCTGGAAAATTTCTACCTCACACTGCAGTGTTATAGCCATTTGTACTTTACGATTCATATAAAATGGGATTCACAGGATACTAGAGATGTTATCAATGAAATGTATTATTTTTAATACATTTCATCCCATCTATTATGCTGAGTCTAAAAACAATAGATTTTTAACAAGCTGATTGAAGATACCCTCTTTATAAAGATACTAGGGTTCAGAAAAGTGAATATAAAACTGCAAAAAAATATAAGCAGAGTTGACAGTACAACAGAAGGGAAAGATATTTAAAACATTACAGAAACATTAAGAGCAAGAGAAAAATTAATGGATAGACACGAGTGAAAAGACACATAAGCAGGCATGAAAAAAATTAATAAAACCACATGGAAAAACTAATAATATTAAAATGATGGTAGATAAGACAATAGCCATGAAAGGAAGACAAAAGAAATCTCACATATGTGTAATTAATATTCCCAAAGAAGACAACAAAGAAAATTGAAGAAATACCCACAGAGAATTAAAGATATATCCGAAAGCAGTATAGAAAAGTTAAGAAAAACAGAGATTAAAGAGACATGTTTTTAAGGATAGCATAATTTTTTTAAATGCAAAGCACTGAAAGTCTTAAAGATATTTTCAAAACAAATACAGTATTTCAATGTCACAAACACTTGGTGTTCAAAATACCTGGCCTTTTCAAATTCAAAGTATATGATAGCTTTGATTCTCTGGTCTCAAACCACAAATCATGGGAGACCAGTTGCAGTCAAGGAACAGGATATAGAAGTTTGTCAACAAATTTATAATTTAATCCCCTGCTTAACATCTTTAATTTTTTTATTAGGATGTAAAAACATTATATTTTTGTCCCTTTACTAGCCTCTGTCCTTGTTAACATTATCACTAATTAAATAAAGTAGGAAAGAAAATGGGTGTTGATTATGGTCTTTCTCACATTCTCACATCCTCTTCCATTCCTTCTTAAATAATTTCTTTACTTTATTAAATTTGATGGCCAAGTACTAATCAAATTTTTTTTATTAATTTATTTTATTTTAAAGACATGGGGTACAAATAGTCAGATTTTAGACGTAAACACACACACACACACACACACACACACCACACACACACACACACCCCAAGCACGTGCACAAACATAACACTAAGAGAAGAAAGGTGGTTCCACTGGCAACAGCTGGTACCAGAGTTTGTGTTTTCCTTCTTAAGGAACCAAAGACCTGATGTGGAACAGGGCGTTTTACTGCACAGATTAGGCCTTCCATCTTCACGTTGGAAGTAATTTTCCCTTAATGGACAAAAATGGGCAAAAACTAACAATCAGGAGGAAGTTTGTGGGGGTACCAGTAATGTTCTCTTCCTTGATCTGGATTCTGATTAGTGAACACATGGTGTTACTCACTTTGCTGTGATAATTCAGTGAGTTGCACATGTAGGAACATTTTTCTGAGTGTTTTTGTATGAATGCTATACATAGGGAATAAAAAGTTTACTTCAGAAAAACAAAGCAATTTCCTAACCACACCATATGAATGTCTGTTAAGGAAATGATGATTACACATTTGAGGGCTAGGGTTTACAGATAATATCACCTAGGATATAAGGGTGCCTGAATAAGAGTTTCTCCAAGATGGAATTTTAAGCCAAAATCAGGGTTCTACGTTTTCTTTTGTTGTACACACACAGCAGAGTCAGTCAGTGCACTCACACTCTTGTTCTCAATCTCTCTTCCTCTCTTCCCCTGTCTTCCCACAAATATGAACACTGGGGTGAGGACTAAAAAATAAAAAAAATGTGCTTAGCTTTACCTGCAAAGATAAGTATAATCTGCTGTCAACATCCAAAATATATCATAATGCTATTTACTCTAGCAGTTCTCATTCAGAGCAGCATCTCGACTCTTTTGGATTGGCTTTTAAAATAGGGTAGTAAGAAGTTTCTAGCAGCTAAGTGCAACCAATTTAGAAAAGTTTTAGACACTTTCAAAGGACTGAAATTCCTTAGATTTGACCCCTGAGTAAAGGATTATTCATTGGCTAGAAAATGGAACAGGGATTGATAGAGAGGAAAGCTACCCAGATCTAGTTCTGCTTTTAATGCAACATTTTTGTCTCATCTTCAACTCTGAAAAAGTGAGAAGCTGCTTGCCAAACAATAAAGTGTTGTTTTAAAATTGTGGAATGCAATAACTCAAATTTATTTCCCTTTTTCAAAATCAGAAAAACAGCCTAAAACCATGAAGCTATTTTTGAAAACAGAAAGAACATTTATTCCATGTTATTTATTACATATTTTAAACACCAAAAAATTAGAGTCAGCAAAAGTTGAAAGCTCTCATTAACTATCTTTATAAGTGGATCTGTCCCAAACTCACCATTGTCCTGGGAAATGTAGTAATAGAACTGTCGTAACCAGGGCTTGGGGCCAAAAGGTAAGGACTTACCAAAAGGTAAGGACGATTTATCTCTTCCTGATAAAGAGATTCCTTTTACCCAGAACACTTTAGACTTGAAGACAAAGTAGATTCTGACCAAAAGGAAGACATAAGAAGATGTGAAAGGCACTAGGCAAACAGGATTCAGCAGTCAAAGGAGTGATAAGCCATGGTCCTAAATTGGTGACTAGCTGCCCTCTGCCCAATCTTATATGGCTTGACACTGTGCCAGATGTGGAGGGCCTGGGGGGAGGGGAGACACAGCACAGGTTCAACACTGGCAAATCTGTTTGCCTGATTAGAGACCCATAGCTAAAGCCTGTCTCTGTCAGAGGAGCTGGAAGTACCTAGCACTTTCCTCATTAAATGCTAAGATACAGTTCTCCGGCATGTTTATTTTGGGAATCTAGTTCTTTCAATAAACCATACCTAACACTAGCAAAAGCAAGCCTCACACATTGTAAAACTCAACAGAACCATGAACATACATACACAAAAAACTACATACACAAAACCACTTGACATTCTGAACCCTCCTTAGAAATACGTTTGGTTAACAACCACCACCTGCGTATCTATTTTTGTTCTCTCCCCAGTCCCTTCACAATTCTGCAAGCAGCCATTTAAGTGTGGGAGCTTAACAAGCCAGACTTAACACACACTGGGTGAAAGTAGGAGGAAAACAAAAAAAGTTTATGGTCTCAGTAACACAGGCATGCTAAGGAGGAATTAGCACATCAAGAACTGGCCATGGCTATGGCAGAAGGAGTTCTGCCCTTGGGAACTCCAACCCACACTTAGCTGGGAGCCCTTTGATTGCTTTTGTGAAAAGCCATGAAATGTGGTACACAGACAGTGGGGGCAGGAGACATACCTCAATCTCCAAGGAAGCTTCTTTTCACATACACCCTAAGTCACCCTTAGGGAGAGATGGAGTAGCCGTTTTTTTTTTTTATTGTGAAAATATCCCTGGCTGGTGGCCAGGAGGGGTTTAATAGGCAGACAGTCAGGTAGGGTGATTCACTGTTTCAGTTTTCCCTGCACTGAGGTATTTCCTAGGACAGTTTCAGAGAAGCCACGATGAAGACGGTCACTCTAAATGGCACTGCTGGGAGTTCCACAGCAGCAGGCTCTGCCAGGACCTGAATGCACTGAAGAGAGCAAGTGGCTTCCTCTCTCTAGTCTAGGCTCAGCATCTTGATATATTAAATGGAAGATGGAATGGTATTTTTATCTCTGCCAGTACTCCTCAAAATGTGGTCTTCAGATCATCTGTGTCCTAAAATAGCATCTGGCAATGGCATACCAGGGATGGTGTGGGTAGGAAGTGGACCCTTGTGGGGAGGAGTATTTTATCCCTTCTATCAATTCTATGTTTAGAATTGGCTTCCCAGTTGGAAACAGCAGTTCACACCTGTAATCCCAACACTTTGGGAGACCAGGGTAGAAGGACTGCTTGAGGTCAGGGGTTTGAAACCAGCCTCAGCAATACAGAAAGACTCCATCTCTAGAAAAAATAAATTAGTTGTTTGTGGTGGTATGCACCCGTAGTCCCAGCTACTCAGAAGGCTGAGACAGGAGAATTGCTTGAACTCAGAAATTGTAAGTTGCAGTGAGCTATGAACATGTCATTGCACTCCAGCCGGGCAACAGAGCAAGATTCTGTCTCTAAATAAATATGTAAAATTGGCTTTGCATGGCGCTGATAGAAAGCAGACCAACTTTTAGTCAGTTTATTATTATTTTTAACTCCTCTACAGATAACACATCCCCTTCCTGCATATACTCAGAGCAGACCACCACCACCCACTCTTCAGGACACCACTGTTATCTGGCCATGATAGACTCATATATTTTTGAATGAATAAGTTTCAATTTCCTTTTTAAGTAGACAGTCTATGACTCTCAACAATGACTAAACTAAAACAGGCAGTTTTGGTAAATTTGTCATTTTACAATCTTGTGGTTTCATCTCTGCCTTACTTCCTCATTTAAAAGACAATCCACCACAAATGTCCTATTGATCACCCAAGGATGCCTTTATCAAAGCCTTTAAAAAATAGCAGGTTTGTTAAATTATTTACATGACTAACTACTTACAAATTATATTTAAACTATGCAGAGCTGGAAAATGCCTATAGTAGAAAACAGGTGTAAATTCCTTCTGAACTAATTTGCTCAGGCTAGGTTAGCCACATTCACACTAACGGAAGTCCAAATTTGGGGGTGCAGATTTATTTTTCTTACAGAAAAAAAATACATAAATGTGTTATTTTCAGCAAATTCTGAATGTTTGCATTTTTACAAATATGATCTCAGTCCCACTATATCGAATTTCTTTTTTCTTAGGGATCAAATTAAGATAATTCAATAGGCTTAAAATTCTGAAAGAAATCAATAAATGTCAGTTTTAAGGCTCTCCTATTTCTGGGAGGCTCTTATTAGAAAAACTATTTCTGAGCTGTCTAAATGTATAATCTCAGCAAAGTGTATTACGGGAGTGTGATGTGACAAGGCCCAGTGCTTCACTAAGCTGCTGGGCTTGCTTTCTGTTGAATACAACAGGAAGAAAGAGAATCTTCCTCAGAGGAAAAAGAAAAAAGAGAGAAGAGGAAAGATAACAGGGAAAGTAAAACTCAAATGACCCTTACTGACAGCCCTAACTGGTGAAAATGGAGCCTCTCATACTGGGTTAGGGTCCAAAACAAATGTCCATGACATAAAGGCAATGCCAGCAAAGGGCTTCAGAAATCAGCGTATAATCATGATGAAAGGTTAGGCCAGTAAAGTAGCATTTCTGGAAATAAGAGTTCCAGCACTCAGAAAGTGATTGTGTGTGTGTGTGTGTGTGTGTGTGTGTGTGTGTGTGTGTGCATGCACACACGTGTATGCCTTGAATAAACCCAAAGAGCAAATAAGCACTACTTCATTGAATTAGGCACTGTCCTAAATACAACGTATACATTATCTCATTTAATCATCACAGCAACCCTATGAGTTTCAGTGGAAACCACACTTGCAGAGGTTAAGTAATTTGCTCCTAGACCTCTAGCTAGCAAGTGACAGGCCCAGAATGCAGCCTAGGTCTTAGATCAATATAAATGCTAAATTTGATGACTGCCATTGCCAGCAGGAAAATACTCCCATCAATTTTCCCTGGAGACCCTCAAGGCCACACAGGGAGCAGAAAGTGGATGGGGATATTTGCATAAGGGTTCCCTTCACTGAAAGGCAGCTTCCTGAGAAAACTCTGCCCAGAGAGAGACCATCTTGGGCTGGAGGGGGCTGTCTTTCTCCAAAGGTCCAGAAGCCAGAGCAGGGGCCAGGCTCTCAGAGGCACACAGCAGCCCACCACTTGTTCAAGACCCCACCACTAGAAATGGTGTTTGGCAGTTCCTTGGTGTGCAATTCACATCATTAACAGCTGAGAAGAAAAGGCTCAGAAACATTCTCCTAAATAGGCACAGTGCTGAAGAGATCAGGGCTTTGAGGACTATCTAAAACTCTATTTAATGTTCAGCAGAACAAGTAAATCCTCCAGTTCCAGGATCAAATACATAAACAGGCCCTACTGCTTCCACAAGCTGCACCCTCTCCCCATCCTCCCACTCCTCCATACACAAACTCAAATTACAGAACAGGATTTCTGCAGGAGGTACTAAATACTGTGCTCTGGAGTCAATTGTTTTCTACACAATGTGCATTTTTTAGGAACTTATTTTTTTATTGAATCCCCTTTAGATATTTTTTTGTGTGTGTGCAGAGTCCTCCAATACTGCATAGTAGGCATATTCCCGTTTTACAAGGGAGGACACCAAATTTCAGCAAGCATGTTGTCCACTCACTACTGCACAGCTGATGAAGAACAATGTTTGGATTTCATCCTCAGTTCTATCATCTTTCTGATATCCCATCCATTTTCCTTTTAATTCTAGTTAGGAACATGCATTTCTAACCAGCTGCAATGAATGTAAAAACAGGAACATAATTTAAATGCACTGTCACCATCAAGTCTACTCATGCACTCAAAGATTATACACACGCCCACTGACACACAAAGCCCTTTTAGTCTCCCAATCTCCACAAAGCCCAAATGACTGATCACCTCTTTCTCAATTTTCCTTCACTCAAGCTATTGTGTCCAAAACTGCCACTCTGCTTAAACTACTGAGTCACTTTATTCTGCTTTGAAGTGGTGATCTATTAAAACAAGATCTACAGAGCCACTTAAACTCACTGGCAGCTTTTACTCTGATACTTGCCAAACGGTGTCCCTGGACAAGATTCTAGACGATTTTCTTAATCCCCTACCCCACTCTTAACTCTGTGCTGCTCCTTTTCTCTCAAAGACTTCCCTCTGTCTTTGAAAGATCTGTACCAATGACAGACCAGGCAGGAAGGAAGGGAGAGAGGGAGAGAGAGAGAGAGAGGGAGGGAAAGGTATAATGAAAACGGAAGGAAAAAAATACATCTTAATTACAACTTCAGAACAGAAGGAAAAAAATACATCTTAATCACAACTTCAGAACAGCAACAATAGCTTTGTAACCTGAAAACCCTCAAAGATAAGAAGTGACATTTATGTAGACAATGCCAAGTCACAAAAAAATGTTGCTCCTAGGGAACTGTGTGAAGAAGTTTACCTAGTAAAGGAATGTGTCTCTTCTGCAATTAAAAACCATTTGTGCATATCGTCAACCCGGCCCCTGCCAAAAACAAGCACCACAATCCAACTCTGAGTCGATAAAAGCAAAAGTAGGAATAGCAAGCATGAATGGTCCAAGAGAAGTCTACCTCAAAGGCCAGTGGTGAGGAAAAGAAAGTTCTCCTTAAAAACAAAACACACAAAATATTCTTATAGATGAGATACAGAAAGCAGTGTTTTGGACAACGACCAAACAGTAGAATAAACTTCAAAAACTACTATTCAGTAATATGTACCTGCCAATGCTTATAATCTGATTGTCTTTAGAACACTCAGCATTTGAAGAAAATCATCTTTAAGAATTCAAGTGTCTAAATCACTAGCTTACAAAATGCATGTAAAATTAAACTGAAAGCTAAGGAGGAGGATCCATCTGATCTTAACCCACCTAGAGCTTCCATATGGTACATATGTAGCCTAGGTCACTTTCCTTGGGAGAATTTTATCCCCTTATCCTGGTTTGCTCACCAGAATGCCTTTACTTTAATCCTGGGGATCCTCTGAAACTATGCAATGTGCTTTTCTGAAGACACTTTGCTCTCCTCTTCTACACATGCAAGTTTCCTATTATTAAATTGTTATATTTAAAAATGGACTTGAAGGAAGCTATTTGGTTCAAGTGCCTTCTAAAGAGCTCCAGGATACTTAAGTGCTCTCTGTACTTTACATCTTCCTTCCAACACCCCTCGCCTCCCACCCATTGCCAGATGATTCTAAGAAAAGGGGCTCTCCTATATCTGAAGGGAATTATGCAGGGTTTTTGTTTGTTTGTTTTTAGAGCAGTGCTTGGTGAAACTGAGCTCAAGAGGACTGGGATGTTCGTTCCTAACAAGAAAAATGGCAAGCCTAGAAATGAAGGCTGTTATTTCTAGTAAGTGACTTTTATTTAAAAGTCAGTAAACCTTGTATTATTTTTTAATTGTGGTAAAAAAAATGCATAAAATGCATCATCTCAACCGCTTGTAAGTGTACAATTCTAAGTCATTAAGTATTTCCATGTTGTTGTGCAACCATGACCAATATCAAGAACTCTTCTCAGACTGCAAAACTGAAATTCTTTACCACCCCAGCACCTGGCAACCATCATTCTACCTGTCTCTATAAATTCAACTACTACAGGTACTTTATATAAGTTGAATCATATAGTCTTTTGTCTTTTTGAGCCTTGCTTACTTCACTAAACAGAATGGCTTCAAGTTTCATTCACATTGTAGCAGAAATTCTTTCCTTTTCAATGATAATATTCCATTGTACATTGCCGTGGTCTGAATGTGTGTGTTCCCCCAAATCTGTATGTCAAAACCATAATTACCAGTGGAATGGTGTTTGGAGGTACAGTCTGTGGGAGATGACAGCCATGTGACCTAATCCTAGTCAATGAGATTAATGTCCTTTTCGAAAGGCTTCAGGGAACTGCCTTGCCTTGATGTGAGAACACAGTGAGAGGGCAACGTCAGTGACCCAGAAAGTGGGCCCTCACCAAACAGCAAATCTGCTGGCACCTTGATCTTGGACTTTCCAACCTCCAGAACTGTGAGCAGTACATTTTCATTTGTGAATGACCCAGTCTATGGTATTTTGTTATAGCAGCCTGAAAGGCCTGAGACATACAAACATGCCACATTTTGTTTATCTGTTCATCTATCAGTGGACATTTGGGTTGCATCCACCTCCTGGCTGCTGTGAATACTGCTGAAAGTAAGTATACAAACATGTCTTTGAGCCCCTGATTCCATTTCTATTGGATATATGCCCAAGGTAGAATTGTTCTATCATGTGGTTATTTTATTTTTAATTTTTGAGAAACCTCTACACTATTTTCCATAGCAGGTGCACCATTTTACATTCTCACCAAGGATGCACTAACCAACATTTGTTATTTTGTTTGTTTGTTTTGACTGCAGTCATCCTTATGGGTATGATGCAATATCTCATTGTGGTTCTGATTTGTATTTCTCTACACAATTGGTCTATAACTCATTTTTAACTAAAAGTTCAGAAAGATAATAAAAAGGAATTTAGATTCTCTCCCTGAGTTTTCCTTCATAAAAACCCACTTATTCCTGATGTCTTAGTCTTTCTCCCAGTCTTTGCTCTGTGAATCACTTTCCAAATAAAGTATGCATACTTTATCCTCTTGAGGGTATCCCTTCCACTATGTAGAATCTCAGAAGTTTCCTTCCTAATGATGGTGATACAGCTTCTGAGGGAGAAGCAGGAAGGAGAATGAAATAAAACAGTATAGATATGTGACCAGAGAAATAAATCAAGACAAGATCATTCTGCATTAACACACACACACACACACACACACACACACACACACACACACACACGCGCGCGCGTGAAGACTAAAACTTTCCTGCCAAAAAGATAAAATCTGAATCTCCTCATCCCAATAGAAAAATATACATAAATTCACAAAAGGTGAAATACAAATGATTAATAAATATTTGAAATAAGTACATCATGAGTAATGTAAAAACACACATTACATCAAAGCAAAATGTTAACTCAAAGCAAAATTTTTTTCAAATAATAATCTGCATTCTGATAAGGAAGTGAAAATGGGTACAATCTTTCTGGACAACAATGTGGTAGTTTGTATCTATTAAAAACATTAAAATATTTATCCTTCTGGGGTTAGAAATGCCATCTCTAGAAAATATTTCTTAGGAAATCATCAAGAATTGGAAAATGTATATATATAAACTAGAAAAAGTCTAACTGTCCAACAAAAATATAGGAACTGGTTAAGTAAATTACAGTATATTTATAGTATAAAATAACATACAGTTATTGAAACTATTTTTTGAAAAAGTTTAATGTTCAGATTATATCACTACATGGGAAATATTCAGATTACATCACTAATGGCAAAAAACCATACATACACAGTATATATATGGTTTGGTCTCATGATATTTACTTTAAAATAGGAGTATACCAAAATTATTAGATCAAGAAACCTAATTTCAAATTCCTACATTGCTATTGCTATGTTAAGCTTTATAAAGTTAGGTATTTCCTAAATTCTCAATCATTAGTTTCAACGTAAAACTGGGAAAAAAATGTGTATCTGCCTCACAGGGCTTAGGAAAGGATTAAATAAGTAAACCATGTAAAGTAATAAACTAGAGAATAAATGTTAGTTGCCACTATTGTTTTGAAAATGTTAAAAGTTATTTATTACATATGGCAGGCATTCACAATAGTCAGACATCAAACAAAATAAACAGTGAGCACCATGTCATGGTTTCAGACCATGTACCCAATTACCCATAGCATTACTAATGAGATACCCCAAAACAATATTGCAAGAATCACCCTTCTGTATTCAATCAGCATAGGTATCGGGAAAGTAGTAAACTAAAGATTATGGGGCCCAAAGGGGCACAGTGGCTCAGTCTGTAATCTCGCCTTTGGGAGGCTGAGGTGAGAGGATTGCCTGACCCCTAGGGTTTAGAGCCAGTCTGGGAAACAGGGCAAGCCCTCATCTCTATAATAAATCAAAAAATTAGCTGTGAGGTGGCATGCCCTGTATTTCTCAGCTACTTGGAAGACTGAGGCAGAAGGATCGCCAGAGCCCAGCAGATCGAGGCTACGGTGGCCAGGAGCGGCCACTGCACTCATCTGGGTGACAGAGACTCCAACACACACACACACACCCACAAAGATTATGAGACCAGGCACAGTGGCTCCTGCCTGTAATCTCAGCACTTTGGGAGACTGAGGTCAGAGAATTCCTAGCCTAAGAATTCAAGACCAGCATGGAAAAATGGTGAGACTGCATCTCTATAATAAATCAAAAAATTAGCTGTGTATGGTGGCATGCACCTGTAGTCTCAGCTACTTGGAAGGCTGAGGTGGAAAGACCATCTGAGCCCAGCAGATCAAGACTGCGGTGGCCATGATTGTGCCATTGCACTCCAGCCTGGGCAACAGAGTAAGACTCTGACTCAAAAGTAAAAATCACAAATAAAGATTATAGTGTCAGGAAAGAATGTCCAAAATAAAAGGGGCGGGGGCTTATGAGATCATTTTTTTAAATGAGGGTAGAAGGAAGAGACCAAAAAATAAAAAATAAAAAAAACTTAGGAATAAGGATTCCCAAGAAAGATCATTGTGCTATAAGGGATAATCTTGTTTATATTTGTTTAAAAAATGGTTTCTAAAAAACAATAAGTGGCACAACTAGTTACTAGCAAACAAAATCTGGAATCCCAGACCTAACTCAAAAGTGTCTAAGAAATATATTGATCAAAAGAAGATAAGAGGGGAAAAGAAAAATCAATACAACTTTGAGAGTCTTGACTATGCAAGAAAAAAACAGAAATTCTGGTTTCACTTGGTGATAGGGGGAAGAAATTTAAGTGTATGTTAAAAGAAACCATCTTTTATGCAAGACTATACAATATGGACCTAGACTGTAGTGTCACCAACAAGGTTTAATCAGGTGAAAGAAATACACGAGGAAAGCCTGAAGAAAGGGGCAGTGATGTCTGGCAAAGTTTTGGGACTGGTATGGTGACCAGCCCTTTTCTAACACAAAGAACAGCCACTTCTGAAATGCTATTTGGGAAAATAAGGGAAACAAGGAGAAAACTATCTAGCCCTGTCCATAGAGAATTCAGATAGCTTCAACAGAAGAGTCATAAGTGAACTGAGGGTACTAATTTCAGAATCCTTGATGACACTAAATCATTGTGATAATTTAAGATTACTTCACCTATCTCTTCTATCATTCTAAGGCTTTACCCCTTAAGTGTAACATTATGCCTTTTACCCACAAATCAACCTATTACAAACAGCCAAACCACTGCACCCTGTAAATGTAAACCTTTTAGTTTGCTAAATGAAAAAGTTGTACAAAAGTTCTGCAAAGAATGGCATCTCTCGGTTTTAGTGTTTTCCATCAAAAGATCCACTGTAAATTAATTTTCCTATCCTCGTTAGAAACTGTAGGAAGCAACTTATTTTGTGTCTGAAGCCAACTCTTGCCTTGTACACTAGTCTCTGGCAGAGTAAGCATCCATAGTTTTCATCTGAACCATACCATCATTTAACAAGCTACACAAGATATGTTTATAGAGTTTAATGTTCAGCATTGATTGCATAAGAAAAACTGTGTGTGTTAGTTGTTCTCAAACACTCTTTTAAGATATATCTGATGGTATCAGTCTTCTTATTACAAGTCATATTATAGGAACATCTAGAAAAAAATTGCTTCAGTAATGGAGCTCACCTGATACCCCAACTTTTCCTGGCAGTCAATCCCCCCTGAGCCCTCCAGCCTTCTCCCTCCTCCCATCACCATTATCTATTTCTCTCTCTCTCTCCCCCACCAACCCCAATCCCCCCCCCTCCCTCCCCTCCTCCCTCTCCTCCCCTCCCCTCCCCTCCCCCCCCCTTCCCCCCCCCTCCCCCCCCTCTCCCCTCTCCTTTCACCTCCCCCTTCCCCCCTCCAACTGTACTAGAGGGCCTCACCCAAATTCACCCAAGGCTGCTAGGCAAGGCAAAGATACTAAGACAAACTTTAAGAAAAAGCTCTCTGGCCAGACATTCCCTCTGACACAATGAGACATTGCCATTCCTTAGAGGTCTGAGGGCAGCAGATCATCATTAGGCTGAATAAGCCAAGTCAGACTGGTGTCAGACTCCTAAAGGATGACACTCCTCACAAAGCCTGGCATTTTGGGAGCCGACCTTGCAAGAATGAGCTTCTCATTCTTCCCCAGTCATCACAAGAGGTGCCAGCCAGGTCTAGGAAGCAATTCCTTTCTCTGTCAAATCTTTTTCACTGGTTATTCCAAAATACTGCAACTTTTTGAAGCACAAATATAACTGCCTAAATGACTCTTTTGACTCAAAACATAATTGAAAAATATGAAAAACAAAAACACTGACTAGAATATTTTTATGAAAAGACAACCTGTTTATACTTAGAGGACTTATTTCTGTCTCCCCCAAAAATATGATGTTCCACCTGCTTCAAAATTTCATGAGATATTAATGAATACACTTCAAATACAGAGGACCCACAGGAATCAAAGAATTGGGAGGGTGGCAGCAAATTTAGATTACAAAGGCCAGGACCCGCATGGTGGCTCATGCCTGTAATCCCAGCAACTTGGGAGGGGAAGGCTAGAGGACTGTCTGAGCCCAGGGGTCAAGATCAGCCAGGGCAACTTGGTGAGATCTTGTCTCTACAATAAATCAGAAAACTCTAAAAGCTAGCTGGATGTGGCAGTGTACACCTGTGGTTCCAGTTACTTGGAAGGCTGAGATGTAAGGATCACCTGAGCCCAGTAGGTGGAGGCTGCAGTGGCCGTGATTGTGCCAGTGCACAGAGTAGGCAACAGAGTAAGACTACAACTCAAAAAATACTAATAATAATTACAAAGGTCACATGCTTCATAGACAAATGAGAAAATAAGTAGAGATAAATTGGGAGACTGCCCCAATATGTAGTTAAGTTTTGACTAGAACTTGACAGTTTTGATTCCTAACCAATATTTCCTGCATCACTCTCCTAAATTCACAGGTAAGAAAATTCAGTAAAGTTACCATTTGTAATAATAACTCAAAGAATTTTTATTTCCAAACAGAAACTCAGCAGAAATTCCACATGTATGAATGCCACAGAAAAACATATTTTTGAAAAAAAGTGAAGTCGGAAGAAGTATTTATTATAATAATTCCCAAGAACAGTTTACTGAGCTTAAACAAGCATTATGTCAAGAAAATTCATCAAATAGATGATAATGCTACATTATTTAATAATATTTGTTCTCTGTCATCAAGTCAACAACATATTATAATGGTATACACTACAATTTTCATTCTAAGAGAAATCACCCATTTGCTTTGGTTTTTTGTTTTAAACAACAGATATTTTACTCTGTCAATCAAGTAATATCTACAGTGACCCTTTGGGTTCCTAACCAGAGTTAAATGTAGTATAAAGGCTATGCTAAAAACCACCAAGCTTTGGGATTTTCATAGACTCAGCCAAAAGTCACTGACCTTACGCTGCTCCATTTTTAGCCAACCACGCTGGGCTTCCATATTGCCATCCATATGTTGCCATAAAGTGGCATGTTGTGGCCACCAGTGCCTCCACTGTCAATACCCCAACAGTGGAGCTGAAAACAAAAAGATAGGGCTGCTCAACTGGGTAAGGCCTAATATAGTCAGTTCTTTGGTATTTCTCTTTATAGAAAGAAATACATAAGAACGAGAAGACATTCAAATTCATGAGTTTAGCCTCAATCAGGACATCACTGACCTCATTTAATGTAAAATAAAGATCCTGGATAATCAGATATTTCCTAGCTATGTTATCAGCGTTAAAATAAATGACAATTGAAGCATAAAAGGAATAGAATCTTCAGGGGATTGTTTATATTACAAAAGCATTTTATTTTACAAACAAATTCACAACAGGCTTCTAAAATCATGTCAGACATTACAGAATATTGAAAAAAAAGATTTAGAAGTGTACTAGAAGTGAGTTGCCTCAGTGATAACAATATTGGATGGTTCACATATTGATTCAGCCCCTGATGGATGCTACTTTAGACAAAGGTCATAGGCTGCATTCAAGAATGTGTCATTTAGGTTTGAAAAGAGGAGAAACATGCAGAACTTTCACCTCTGGATTCAACATACTCTAAGATTTTCAGAGAATTCAGAGTCTGAATGGTTGAAGACAGAGCAATCACTACAAAGGAAGAAACAAAGTAGACACCCCTTCAAAAGTCAGGAGCATCCTGTGATATATGTGCCATATTAGATTATTATTATCCTGAACATTAACCATAAACTTTCACTTTCCACACAGGCCATTAAATCTCTTTTACTTGGATCAGTGGCCTGAAGGAAAATGACCAACTCACTAGATATCAACATGAGGACATCTTTTGTGATGGATCGCTGAAAGCAGCTCACCTCTTTGTGTAAACTCAAAATCAAGTCATGGGATTACGCAAAGGAAGAAAAGAATGTTCCGGAAGAGGAAAAATGACTTCCAGTTTTTAACTATTACATTAGTGTTTATCTTTTCAAAGGCAGAAATTCTAAGTACAAAGCTATCTCCATTCTCTAAGAAATTTGCTTTGTTTTTTCCCAACCTAATGAACAGCCTACAATCAGTATAGAGAAGAAGGATGTCAGGAAACACAGTTTTCTGCAAACAGACTGTGCTTTTGTTCTCCAAAACCTAAGACAGCGCAGCTCTTTCAGATGAATTAGCTACAAGTGAGCCCAGCTAGAAGTTATCAGACAGAATGGATCAGATGTCATTCAACAATCGTGTGGGTCCCCTACTACGTGCCAACATTGAGTGACCTGCTGCTCCTGAGTCTCTTGTCTTCAGAAAGACTGCAAGATAACATGAGTCCATATTTTTCTGTAAGTAAACATTTGCTCTACAAGGAACTCTCAACCTGCAAACACACCTACCCTTTCACAATACGTCTCTGCACTAGGTAGACCAATGACATATCTGCATTGGATGCCAACCATTTAAAAATAGGTCTTCAATGGAAGTCTGTTGCTTTGTGCATGTCAATTTCTGCATGGACCGGCTGACTGAGTTTTCAAGCTACAATATTGCCCACTGAAAAATACACCTTCCTTAAACAAAAGATACTTTTTGTTCCCATGAAGCTTTGTGGCCTTTTCCAGCCCCAAATGATACAAAAGACACATTCTGCCATCCTCAATAGTGCTTTTAGGCAACCAGAAACAGCAAACAAGATAACAGCAAAAAGCTTACGAAACAAAACCAAGGTGAGTTGGAGGAGGGGGACGAGAGGTGTAGTGAGAAATGAAATCTAAACTCTGCTCTGTGATCCAAGAAACTGAGCCTTCACTGATGAACTGGGCAGGGGTAGGGGAGGGGTACAAAGAAGGGGAAGAGGATTTTTTTTTGTTGCAGAAAAAGTAAGTGTTGCTGTCTCTGTTTTTGCTTCAACAGCACCCAGAGAATGCATGGCAAGAGAAATCTAGTTTAATAACTAAAACTGATTCAATGAGAGTAACACAAGTTTGTGTGTGCCACAATGGAGACATTCGACCAAATCGAGGAACTATTCAAGCAATTATATGACAATTCTTCAAATAGTCAAGTATGTTTCAGCACCAGAAAAGAAGTTCATGATTATTCCTAGGACACAGCTATCAATTTAGTATCACCTATTTGCAGATGTGCACCCACCCTGTCATATCCTCTTTTAAAGAAACCGCTAAGGACCTGGAGCGCGACTGTCACCTATTTCCCGGGACCGTGGGCCTGATACTCAGTGGCACGAACGGAAAGCAAATAGTGACGAGAAGCCAAGGAGTCCTCGGCGTGTTCTTCTGAAGCCCAGCCCCTACCATCCCTGTGCCGGAGTGTAAAGACTGCAAGTGTCGCGGTTCCTTCTCCCTCCCGGCCGCGCGTCCGAAACGTCCCCGGCTGTCAGGTGGGTGGCGGCGAGTCCCGGCGGGGAAGCCCTGCCCGGCGGCGTCGCGTGTGGCGCCGGTGGAGCGCGGCGGGTCCCGCGGCGGGCCACCGCTCACCTTTGTTCGCTTGCCCTGGCCACGAGGAGCGAGCCGGGCCTCGGAGGCGAACGAGGGGCGACCCTCACGCCCGTGGCTCCTCCCCGGCGCCCCGGAGGAAATCCGTGGGCAAGCCAGACCCTCTCCGGCTCCCAGAAAGCAAGCCGGGCGGAGGGGTGGGCAAGTCCCCTACCCCCCGCTCACAAAGGTCGGGAGGCGTGAACGCGGGCGCGGGGGGCGCGGGGGCGTGCGCCACGAAGCCCGCGAGTGTGCGTGTGCGCGCCAGTGTGTGTGCGCGCGTGTGTGCGCAGGGGGAGGGGAGGAGGTGCTCCAGCCCCGCTTACCTCTCGAAGATGAGCCGCACCATGAAGATGCAGAAGGCCAGCGGGAAGGCGAGGTAGAGGTCCTCAGCCTGTGGGAAGGTGGCTTCCTCCGTGTTCTTCAGGTCCGCCCAGGTGACATTGTGCGGGAGCCAAAACCTCTCGTTCCAGAACCAGGCTAAGATCCCTGCCATCTTGCTTTGTCCACTCCTGTCCTGCGGCTCCCGCTGCCCCGCTCTCGCAGCTCTCCGCCGTGCAGGCGCCCGGGGATGCGCGCCCGGCTGGCCCCGAGCCTGTGCCGCCGCCGCCGCCGCTCCCGCCCGCCGCCGCCGCCTCCTCCGCGGCCGCTGCTCTCGAAGGCTCGCGGCGAGCCCCGGTTCTCTCCTCCCTCTGGCCGCGCTGGGAAAGGGGCCGCCCCGCCCGTCACATGGCAGCCCGGGCCGCTCGCCCTGATTGGCTGGTCCTCGCGTCAAGCAGCGAGGCACACACGCGCCAACTCGCCCACGCCCGGAGGGCGACTGCGCCCGGGCGCAGGGACACCGCTCCGGGGCGTGCCGCCCGCCCTTGCGCTCGCTCACCGCGCTCTCGCTTTGCGCTTAGGGCAGTCACCCGAAGCCGGCCCCCCAAATCCGCCCTAGCCCCCGGCTGGCTCGCACATGCTCAGAACGCTGGCTTCTGCTCCGACGGAGTTTCAGGGCTCTCGGTCCTCTTCCCGTGTTCCCAGAGGCGGTGGGGAGGCAGGCAGGGGCCAAGGCAGAGCTTCCAGACCAACTCTGCCCCGAGAGGGGGCGGCAAAAGGAGAAGTAGAGGGCGCAAAGAGAGAAGGAGGAAGACGTAGGAGGGACAGGATCATCAACTCCAGCGCTTGGGTAGGCAGGGTGAAAATCAGGAACTGGGGCAGGATGGTTTGGCAAGAACTCTCTACCTCTGCCTCATGCCTGCCTTTCCCCCATCTTTGACCTTCCGGCCTGGTAACACTACCGCTTCTCGTCAAAGCAGCTCCCCCGGGAAACGAGGCCCTCTATTTTGATTTATGAGGTGGTGTGAGAAATTAAGCGTTGAATCGCTATTTGAATATTTCTTGCTGTGTGATGATGATGATGATGATGACGATGACGACGACGATGATGACAACTGTAGCATTGTGTTAAACCACCCCTCTCAGCTAACCTCTCTGAAAATGCTGCTGGACCACATTTTGGCTTAGCCGATCATGAAAGAACCTCTACCCTGATACTTGACAGGTTCATTATTTCTGCCTTTTGAGTCTGAAACCTCTAAGTCATTGGGCCTGTGAGGCCTAACCTGGGCACTCTCCCTCCCACAATATATTTCCATTGATATTGATAGAGGAACCATGTGTGGATTAGTTCAGTGGCCCATGTACACCTGGGACCAGGGCATACTTTGTTCATTTTTCTCACAATCACTCATTCTCTGCCTGGTTCTACCAGTAAGTTTTATGGGACCTTTCCAGTGGACAAATAAACACACCCACACAGAGTTATTTTACTCTTCCTTCCCTCCAGTTACCCACTTTTCACTCCTTTCCCCTTAAAGCAAAACCCTGAAGAATGGCCTATACTGTTGCTTCCAATTTATCTCCCCTTTCTTTTTTGAACTTTCATTTGGGCATTTGCCTCTTATGCTGCACTAAAACTGCTCAACGTTGCCAGTGATCTTCACACTGCAAAATACAAACTGTGTTAGTTCAGGTCGCTTAGACCAGGTGGTTTAAACATCAGAACTTATTTCTCACAGTTCTAGAGACTGGGAAGTCTAAGATCAAGGTGTCAGCAGATTCAGTGTCTGGCAAGGGTCCTCTTCCGGGTTTCCAGACTACTATTTTCTCGCCTATTCTTGCATGTCAGAGAACAGAGAGGGAGGAAGCAAGTTCTCTTGTATCTTCTTATGAGACACTAATCACATTCATGAGGGGCTCTACCCTCATGTGCTAATCACCTCCCACAGGCTCCATTTCCAGATACCATCACATTGGAAATTAAGATTTCAGTCAATGATTTTTGAGAGGACACAAACATTCAGTTCATAACAGTTCTCAGCTCCTTTAACAGCAGCATTTGGCCTAGTTGCTCCATTCCTGCCTCTTGAAATGTTCTTGACTCAGCTTCCAGAAACCACACTCTTTTGGAATTCCTCTTCCCTCATGGTCACTTCTGCTCAGTCTCCTTGCTGGTTCCTTTTCACTTTCCTAACCCTAGAATTTGGAGTGGCCTAGGAGTCAGTCTTTTGTCCTGTTCACTCCTCTGTCTGTCTGTACTCTTTCATCTGGTGATTTTATCTAGTCTCATGGCTTTTAATGACATCTCTATGGCCTTTAGTGTCATACTTATAGCTCTAGCATGAACTGTGCCCTGAACTTCTGATTCTTGAATCCATTCAGTTAAACAACTCCACTTGAATGTCTAAAGCCATCTCAAGGCCAAACTACTAACTCTTCCTTCTGTAGTGTTGGCTCAAGCCAGAATGTAAATTCATTTTTCCCTCTGCTTTCATTTTCTCTTGCCTTTTTTTTTAATCCATCACAAATCCCATCAGCACCATTTTAAAACTATAATCTCACCACTTCTTCTGCTACCATCTTGGTCAAATCAACCAACATTTGTCATCTGCTAGCAGCCACCTAACTCCCAGTTTCAACTCTTGTCCTTCTGCAGTCTAATAGGTCTGACAATTAAGTTTGCAAACCCATCCTAGAAAAGGTGCTACATACCCCATTGCTGAATATCACTATGGTCACCTTCAAAGTACTCCCCTTGGGAAGCTGTGCACCAATGCCAGTGCCTAGTTCACCCATCAAAGCAATTTTAGAACTCTTTTTCTGGAATGGGCATCAGAGCCATCGCTGTACTATACTTGATATCCTGAATGCCATCAAAATGTCTTCCTTTCAATATTTCCTTTATCTTTTGGTAAAGAAAAAAGTCACTGGGGGCCAAATCAGGGGAGTAGAGAGTGTGTTCCAATGCAGCTATTTTTTTTACTGTCTAAAAACTCCCTCACAGACAGTGCTGTCTGTGTGAGCTGGTGCATTGTTGTGATGCAAGAATTCCTTCAGAACTATTTTTGCACACACCTTTCTCATCCCAAGATTTTCAGTTAAAATTTTCCTAACTGTTTCTCTATCAATGTTTACTCTCACATCAGCCGATGCTTTTGATATACAATTTGATGAACTTTTGCAATGTTTCCATCAGTTCTCCTTGTTACTGACTGTTGTGACCTCCCTTCCTCAGTGATGCTTTCGCTCCCCTCAGAAAAACATTTAATCCGTTTGCACACTGTTTTCTTCATGGCATTATCCCTACAAACCTGGACTAACATGCCCTTGATTTCACTTCCACTCTTGCCAAGTTCAACAAGAAATGTAATGTTTATTCATTGCTCTACTTCAAGCACTGACATTCTCACAACGGCACACAAAAATATGCAACCGCCATAATGAATGCCAATCAGCAGGATACTGAGTTGTGTTGTGATCAACACAAACACAGCTATGAGACACTGATATACCAAGGTTATGAAACCCTGCTGAGTTGTTTGTACAGTGTGCCAGTGTAAGCACATGGTGGCAAGTTCGTGAACTTAATTGTCAGGCCCCATATTCCCAGCCAGAGTGAGCCTGTTGAAATGTAAGTCAGATCACTCCCGTGCTGAAAGTCCTACTTCTTCCTCATCCCTCCCCAAGGGAAAGCCATAGTTGCTACAGTGACCTCTGACATCAAGCTCTGTTAACTTTCTGACTCAGCTACTCTTTCCTCTTCTTTATTCTGCTTCAGTCACACCAGCTTCACTGCCCTTCTTGGGACATACCAGCCATTTGCACTTGATTTTGCACTTAGATCTTGTGCTTGCTTGTCTCTGTTCCAGGAACTCTTTTCCCACAAATATCCATGTCTGCTCTTTCCTTAATGTCACTCTGGGTCATGACTTTGCTGAGTACCCTGGTTAATCTACAAGGCTCACCCCCTCCATTTACTCTTCCTATTCTGCTTTATCCCCATAGCATTCATCACCAGCAACACAACCTGTATTTTACTGACCTCGCTATTGACCTCCTACATATATTACACACTAAAAGGTAAGCTTCAGAAAGTTAAAGTTTTGTGTCTGTTTTACCCATTGTTCTAGGACCTTAAACAGTGCCTGGCACATAGTAGGTTCTCAATAAACTATTGAATTAATAAATCAATATAACCTCAACTGCAGATCTTTCCTAGGAGAGGGGAAAAAAACTGAATAATTGTGTAAAGTGTTTATATATCCACACTAGACTCACATGTAGAATAGTGTGGGTATGAAGAAGGAATTGGTCAATTCTGGGGTGGGAGAAGGAAGGTATCATTAAAGTGAGTCTTAATCTAGGAAGAAGAAGTCACCATCTCCACTCCAGACTATGTGACCAGCTGCTCGATGTTACTGGCTACTCTCTGGAAGATGCCTTGGCACCAACTGCATTCATGTAGGCAACAGAGAGGAGGTTTTGTTAAGGCTTTCAGCACTTTTGTGACTGAAGGGCATGTCATAGTGGGTTCAAGCCTTCTGAACAGCCAGATCCCAACTGTGGCTGCCTCTGGTTTGTGTCACTCCCTCCTGTAGGACCTAATAGTACTTCGCCTCCTACCCCAGGGTTTCTGTGCCGTTCAGCATCTCACTCTATGTCCCAAGCATGTTCAATAGTGAGTGTTGCTGAGTTAATGCCATGGAGCTGAACTTTGATCATGGGCAATGGAAGCCAGTGGATTTATTTTTATTCCTTTCCCTTCCTCCCACCCCTCAGACACACATGGTAGCTTCAAATACCCTCTCTGAAAGTACCCTGTGATATAAACCCATCAGCTTATTTTGAAGTTTAGACCTACTCAGTAACACACCCCCTTATATGTCTTCTCTTTCTCTAGCTCACTCTCCTTTTCCCTCATATTTGCTTCCCTGAAACTATACTTCCCTGGATCTTCTGTTTTTCTAGAGAAGCCAAAATAATAGAAGAGCAAAAGATAGTCTTGCTCTCTGATTCATCAACTTTGAGAAGGTGGTGGAATTTCAGGAACATTTTGAAAGGTGAGTTTTGTTAGACAGTGGAAGGAGGATTTGGTACTCATCTGTGAATCTTGCACAAGTACCAATAGTACCTGTCTTGCCTCTGTCATCCGACTGTCATGAGGCCCACATGAGGGGACTTATGAGACAGAGCTTATAAATGGTTTCTCTCTATACCCATGTACAGTGCAGTAAATATATGTTTTTTTTTTAAATCTGCTCAGCAAAACTCCTCCAGGCAATGGCCACCCTCTATCCAAATGTTTATCCAGAACAGAGTAAAATATCATTCTGTGTCTGAACACATTTTATTGGTTCAAAGATGAACTGTTGGCCCAAAATAGCAATTGAAATCTTTCTTCAGGTATTGGGGAGTTGGGTCAAAGGCAGTCTTTCTTTGGACACTTGAATTCAAGGATTCAAACTCAGAAAATGTTGACCCCTTGTTTCATCATACAGCTAAAAAAAAAAATAGAAGCTAATCTGCGGCAAGAGAGAATAATAAAACAGATCTGTAGAAAACCTTTTCTATTATTGACAGAAACAGAAGACTTTTTCTGTTATTGGCAACCATCAATTACTTTGGTATTCCTAGCTAAACCAAGTCACCAGCTAGGTTTTCTGTCTTCTCCCTAATAATCAAAATCTATTTAAATGTCAGTGTTCCTCTTGCAACTTTCTTTGACATACTATTGTTGTGTTAGAATCTCATTAAAATTTCAAGCATGTGTTATAAAACTACCAAAGAAAAGTGAGCAACAACCAGGTTATTTGACTGTGGGCTATTCAGTTAGGGATTCAATTCACCTTAGTTATACATTTACAAATTTATAGATACCTTCAACCACCTGCTAGGTGTAATCAATCATGACAGCATTTTCTATATGTATATATAGGTGAATAGCATTTAGAAGGCAGATATTTAATCCAGTTTTTGTTTTGTTTTGCTATAACATAGTAGCACAGACTGGGTAATTTATAAAGAAAATAAGTTTATTGGTTTATGGTTCTGAAGGCTGGGGACTCCAAGAGTGTGCAACTTGCATCTTTGTACCTGGTAAGGGTCATCCCATACCAGAAGGCATCACACAAACACACAGCCCTGTTGGCATTGGAACTCCAGGTTCCACATAGTACCTAGGGTCAACTGTCTTCTTATCTTAAGGTTCTATAAAATAATCTCTTATATTCATGATAAATTCCCCTTTATCACTGTTATTTTAATTCCCAAAAGTCCCCTACTATCCATGACATTATTCTGAAAGCACATGTCTTAAGCACTGTGCTAAGTTGAGCTCAGGCCCTAGGGAAGGTTGGTCTCAGGAAAAATATACACAGCACACCCCTCTAGAAAACCACTTTATACCTATGGAAGAAAGACTTCTAATTGTTGCCTCAGGAAACCAAAATGCAATTTATGCATCAGACGAATATGTAGCTCAGTGAGAAAGTGAATAGTTTGGTCAGTAAACAGAAGAGACAAGGCAAAAGAAAAGGCACAAAAAATTTTGTCCTGGGAAGGAAGTGACACTGGCTACACCACATGTTAGGAAAGCACGCTTTGCTTTTTGAATAGAAAACATCAGAGAATACACCCTTATTTCCAAGCAACTAAAATATATCAACAAAACTGAGCCTTATCTCTCATTCTCAAGTACACACCCAGGTCTTAATGCTTTCCACATACTTTTGAGTTCACATTGTAAGAAATCTTTACTTCTTAGATGCAGGCGAACAACCAGAAGTTTCGATGAATTTCCACTATGAGTTACATAACACAAAATTGCAGTACTTACTCTACAAAAAGAATGTAAAAGCTGTTTGGGGAGCAGGATGTGCTCACATGAAAAGCCAGATCACAACACACGCCAACACCACTCAAGATGGCTCTTGAAAGTATGTAACAAGCGCCTGAGTATTGCAGACAACAAGGACTTCTTGCTCCAAGGAGGAAGAAGGCATTCTGTTTTGAAGAGGTCAAGAAAACTTCAAGTAAGAGGCAGAAATAGAGTCAGACTTTGGAGAAAGGTAAAAAGTGAAGAAGATTTGCTGAGCAATAATAAACATTGCAGAAACTCTAGATTACAAGTAGCTTTTAGTATGAGATAAATACTTCTACTTATTCAGTGAGAACTGTACTTTATCTACCATCATAGCATGTAATTAAGTAAATCTATAGTATGGTAACCGGCACACAATACACATTCAACTATTGTACATTTTAGAAATATATAGAAATAAAGTTTTATTGCTTAAAACACAGGACAGTGCTAAGACAGGACAGAGCTAAAAACATCCAATTTAAATACACAGTTTATTGATTTTAAAGGAACCTGGTTTTCACTGAGAATAGCATAGAAATATTGCTTAATTTTATTTCTGCAGTCTTCTTCCAATAGTTGACAAAACTGTCTTAAATCTACACTCATTTTTTCTGTCCACATACTAGTCCCTTGGGTTTTCATTTATGTAGTATTGGGTGGAGGTGGGGAGGACTGCTTTGGACAAGAAATAGGCAGAATTAACCCTCATGGTATGCAAATCACACATGGCAGTGCAGAAAACTCAGATCTGCCATCTTAAGAAAAGGAAGCAGGGGTCTTGGCTCAGCCTGTAATACCAGCACTTTGAGAGGGCACGGCAAGTGGATTGCCTGAGCCTGTGGGTTCAAGACCAGCCCGGGCAACTTGGCAAGACCTTGCCTGTACAATAAATAAAAAATTAGCCAGGCATGGTAATGTGTACCTGTAGTTCCGGCTACTTGGAAGGCTGAGATGGGGGAATTACCAGAGCCCAGCAGATCAACGCTGGGGTGACCATGAGTATGCCACTGCACTCCAGCCCGGATGACAGAGTGAGACTCCAACTCAAAAAAAAAAAAAAAAGGAAAAGGAAATGAGTGTTTAGCTCACAGCATTGGAGTTAGGCTGAGTTAAGATCTGTAACCTAAACAGGAATTGAGTGTATTTATTCACTGAAAGTTCTCCAGCAGGGCTTCCTCCCTCCCATGTTCACCACATCAGGTATTAAAGATCTTTCTCCTCTCTCTTCTACCTTGACAGTTTCCACCTCTGGGAAACCTTTTCTGTTATTGACAACCATCAATTACCTTGGTATTCCTAGCTAAACCAAGTCACCAGCTAGATGTTCTGTCTTCTTTCTAATAATCAAAATTTATTTAAATGTCAGTGTTCCTTTTGCAACTTTCTTTAATGTACTTTTGGTTGTGTTGGAATCTCATTAAAATTTTAAGCATGTGTTATAAAACTACCAAAAAAAAGTGAGAAACAACTAGGTCATTTGACTGTGGGCTATTCAGTTAGGGATTCAATTCACCTTAGTTATGCATCTGTAACTTGGTAGATATGTTCAACTACCTGCTAGGTGTAATCAATCATGATGATATTTTCTATATGTATATATAGGTGGATAGCATTTAGACGGCAGATGTCTTAATCCTTTTTATTTTTTTTTTATTTTTGCTGCTATAACACAATACCACCAACTGGGTAATTTATGAAGAAAAGAAGTTTTTTGGCTTATGGTTCTGGAAGCTGGGGACTGCAAGAGCATGACACTGGTATCTGGTGAGGGTCATCCCATACCAGAAGGCATCACAGGACAAGCAATCACACCATGAAAGGCACAGAGAGAAATGGCATTTTCTATTAGGAGCTCCCTCTTGCAATAACTAACTCCCGAGACAACAACATTAATCCCTTCATGGCCTATTCACCTGTGGAAGGTCTCACCTTTTATTTTATTTTTTATTTTTATTTATTTATTTATTTATTTTGAGTTGGAGTCTCACTCTGTCGCCCAGGCTGGAGTGCAGTGGCCGCTCCCGGCCACCGCAGCCTCGACCTGCTGGGCTCCGGCGATCCTTCTGCCTCAGCCTTCCGAGTAGCCGGAATTATAGGCGCGCGCTACCACGCACGGCTGATTTTTTTATTTTTGTTGTAGAGATGAGGTCTCACCTGCCCAGGTGGGTCTCGACCCCGCGGGCTCAGGCAATCCACTCACCTCAGCCTCCCAAAGGCGCGGGATTACAGGCTGAGCCACCGAGCCCGGCTCTATTATTTATTTATTTGTTTGTTTGTTTGTTTATTGAGTTGGAGTCTCACTGGAGTGCAGTGGCCGCTCTCGGCCACCACAGCCTCGACTTGCTGGGTTTCGGTGATCCTTCCACCTTAGCCTTCCAGGTAGCTGGAACTACAAGCGTGCGCGACGATGCCCGGCTAATTTTTTTATTTATTGTAGAGATGAGGTCTCGCCAAGTTGCCCAGGCAGGTCTCCCAACCCGCGGGGTCAGGTTTTTTTTTTTTTTTTTTTAAAACAAGATTTATTAAGAGGACAGAAAAACTCCCACAGTGGTGGGAGGGGGCCTGAAGGGGTTGCAGAGTCTCACCTCTTAATAGTATCAAATGGCAATTAAATTTCCAACACATGAACTTTTGAGGGTCACGCTCCAACTATAGCAGCAGAGCATCAGATTTATTGGCAAAAAGTTTTTTTAATAAAAGAGAAAATCAATATTCAGGCTAATTACTGGGAGGAGTAAATAACATAAACTATTGCTTGAAATTATTAACTTTATTTATGCCCATGAGTACAATTCATCCTTTGTGGTCATATAAACTATGATTAAACATCTCTGATGACAGGGAGCTCACTACCTTACAAATGGGCCCCTTTCATTTTTACACACCTATGACTATTAGAAAATCCTTTAATAAATATGTGATCTTGAGAAGCCTAGCCAGATATTCTTAGTTTTCACACTTGTAAAATTGAAATCAAATTTTTATGTTAGCTAAATAGAACTAAACTCAAGGACAAGATTCAAGTCTAGTCACATCACCTTGAACAAAGCACAGCACTGTATATTTGACTAATCTCTTCTATACAAAGATATTAAAAAATATCTGTTGTGCTCATGTCACCCCGGGGTTCCTTTCCTCTGTGAACAACAATAGCAAAAAAATCTAACTTGCCTGCAGAATGATCAGTCATTTGCCTAGTGATTTAAGGAGAATTTTGTACTCTCTTCAAAATTTTGACATAGAAAGATTGGTTGGAGACCCCTTTAAAAAAAATTTTTAAAAGGTTATCATCATGGGAAATCATCACTCAGCAGTGTAGATGCAGAAAAAAATTTAAACTTTTTAAGTTAAATAGAATATCCCTATGAATTCTACAGAACATGAATGATCTTGTAGCATATGTTTTTGGGATAGAATTAAAAAAATGTGAAGACAAGCAGAGAAAAGAACAGCTATGTTAATTAGAAGCGAGTGGTTATCTAATACACTCATAAGGGGGGGCAATTCATTTTTCATTCCCTAACAAGTTTTAAAAATGGGCTGTAAGTAAAAGGCTTATCGAGGACTTGGGAAGAATAAAAAACTGTTTAAAATATCAAACCTATGGATGCCAAGAATGTTCCATGTTATTTAAAAGTTGGGATTGCAAACCCCGATCCCAGACAGGTAACAAAATGCATGTAACAGGAGAAAGAAAATAAGAGGGAAGTGAAGATTTTACAGGGACTCAAATTCTCCTTTTCTTCTTCCTTTTTCTTTTTTATTTCTTTGTTAAAACCACTATATTGATAAGTCAGTCATATCTGTTGGTCAGTGTTTGCAATCTTCATTTATTCCTTGTCTTCACAACTAAAGGACTACATTCATTTAGAAGTCCATATTTTCTGTTACAGAAAAAAAGAAATAATTTTTTGTTAAAAAAAAAAAAAGGGGCCAGGCTTAGTGGCTGAGCCTGTAATCCCAGCACTTGGGAGGCCCAGGTGAGTGGATTGCCTGAGCCCGCGGGTTTGAGACCTGCCTGGGCAATTTGGCGAGACATCATCTCTACAATAAATCAAAAATTAACTTGGGGGGTGGTAGTGCGCACCTGTAGTTCCAGCTACTTGGAAGGCTGAGGCAGAAGGATTGCCAGAGCCCCGTAGGTCGAGGCTTCAGTCTGGGTGACAGAGTGAGACTCCAACTCAAAAAAAAAAAAAAAAAAGAATTTATTCAGTGACTTACTATCAGAATGGAGAATGGTGAGGGATATGGAAATCATGAGGAAATGTTTAATTTAGTATATATATTAAGAGCACCAACTTTGGAGTCAAAAAAAAAAGTAGGTTTCAGTGCTGGTTTTACCAGTAATAACCAATTTTTCCTTATAAAAGGTACTCAACCCCCTTGAAACCTCAGTTTCATAAAAAAAAGGGGGGGGGGGAATTGTACTATTTACAAGGGGTTAAAGTAAGATTTAAATGAGATAATATAAAGTATTTAACATTTAAGTGAAGGAAATTATTACTATTTGTATATTATAATGAATGGTAAAAATTTCATTATTTCAAGGAAAGAAGATCCAGACTTTGTTGAACGAATCTACCTTTGAGGTAGGGGGAGCCTTTTTAAAACTGAGAGAGAGTGGGTCATTATTTCTGAAATGAGTGAAAGAAATATCTTTTTACTCTGCAAAGAACATGAGGATGAAGCAAGGAAGGGAGAGAGAAGGGGAATGGAGAGAGGTTTCAGAAGGCTGTGCATCTGCTGTGTGATTCTTCATGGTGATTTCACCACAAAACCACCATAAAAACACGTTATACACAAACTACTTAGAACCAGTGACATTTCTGGAAACTCCTAAAAAGATTGGGTATTGATATTGGCAACTTACACAAGCAAGCAAGCCAGAGGATGTAAACTGAAGAAAATTTGCAAAATTGTGAAGTTGGATTTTGAATCTCAGGAGACCACAAAACTGAATTTGAGCCACATATAAGGAGCAGGTGGGATCCATGAGGACAACTGTATTCCAGCCACCCTGGGAACCATGGAAAAAAACTATACAAGAAAAAATTGCTGGGAGACAAGATATATGTGTTCCAATATTGGAAGGCTGTAGGGGGTTTCAATCTGACTTGATCCGTATAGATCCACAGGGTAGAACTTAGGGTAATTTGCTGGTGTGCCTGAAAAACTAATTGTATCTTCATAAGAGCAATGCACAAAGTTGGCCAAAAATGAATCAGCAGTCACATCAAGCAGTGAACTTCTTGTCATGGGAAGTGTTAAGGCAGAGGTCTACCTGTTAGAAGTGGAGGGGAAACCCGGCATGGTGGTGTAATCCAAATACTTTGGGAGGCTGAGGCAAGAGGATTGCCTTTAAAACCCCGGGGGTTTAAAAAACCAGCCTATACAACTTGGCAAGACCCCTCTCTACAATAAATCATAAAAGTAGTCTGCCATGGTGGTGCATGCCTGTAGTACCAGCTACTTGAAAGGCTGAGACAGAAGGATTGCTTGAGCCCAGCAGGGCAAGGGTGTGGTGGCCCTGAACCACCATACTTACTCAAAAAAAAAGTCGGGGGGGAAAAATATTTCGGTCTGAAGCTGACTTGTCACCTAAGTTCCCTTTAATACTTTAGAGTTAACATTAAGCACCATGGAGAGAAGGGCAAGCATACAAAACAGAATCTGGAACTTCTTCAGCTGGAGGAAGTCATGTACTTCAATAATTGTCTTTTTTCATGCGCCCATAGTGTGGCAATTTTAATCTGAATCCTTTTGAAATTGATCCCCGTTCAGCAAATTTCCCTTTTTAGGTTTACCTTCTCCTCCTCAGAGACTTTGCATTAACCATCTCAAAAGGTGAAGAATAAAAACCTAATTTTTGATAGCTTAAAAGGTATTTTGTCTGATATTAAGACCACAACTCCTGCTTTCATTTGTGTTCCATTTGCCTGAAAAAATTTTTTTTCCATCCTCTCTTACTTTGAGTCTGTGAGTGTCCTTTAGGTGACATGAGTTTTCTGGAGACAAGATATTGTTGCATCATGATATTTTATCCAATTTGCCATTATATGTCTTTTCAGTGGTGTATTTAGTCCATTCATATTCAGGCTAATTATTTAGATGAGAGATTATCCCTATCATGAAGTTCTTATAGGATTTGTTATTGTTGTTGCTGTTTGTTTATTTGTTTGTTGTCTCTCTTTTGATTTTTGGGTTAATTTATGTGTGTTTTCAATCTTTTTCCTGCATTCTTGTGAAAGGTGTTGTCATTCTTTTTTCATTTTTCTGTGTTTAATACTTTCTTAAGTTTCTCTTGTAGAGCTGGTCTGGAGGCAGTGTACACTCTTAGGAATTGAATGTCTGGGCAGGATTTTAATTCTCCATCACTGATGAAACTTGGAGAGGAGAACCTATTCCATAAATGGGGGTTGGAAAACTGACTGATCACAGGCAAAAGATTAAAACAAAATTAAAACATTTTTGTGTATCATCATACACAAAAATCAATTCCAAGTGGATCAAAGACCCAAATGTAAAACCTCCAACTATAAGAACCTTAGAAAATGCAGGAGATACCCTCATGAAAATTGGAACTGGCAACCAATTCCTGATCAAAACCCCAGTGCCCATGCCATAAGAGATAAGATAGACAAGTGAGACCTCATCAAACTGACAAGCTTCTGCAAAGCCAGAGAAACCATCAAGAGAGTGGGGATATACCCACAGACTGGGAAAAAATATTTGCTAACTGTATATCTGACAGAGGCCTAACATCTAGGGTCTACAAGGAACTCAAACTTTCCAAAAAGAAAAAAACAAACAGCCCCAAATTTCAAAGTGAGCAAAAGATATGAATAGATATCTCTTAAAAGAAGTTATACGAGCAGCCCAAAAGATACATGAAAAAATGCTCAGCCTCACTAGTCATCAAAGAAATGCAAATTAAAA